>CAUYRH010071362.1:0-27499 GCA_963574655.1 Perodicticus potto
GGCGCCTGTAGTCCCAGCTACTTGGGAGGCGGAGGCAAGAGACTCGCTTGAGCCCAGGAATTGGAGGTTGCTGTGAGCTGTGATGCCACAGCACTCCATCCAGGGTGACAGCTTGAGGCTCTGTCTCAAAAAAAAAAAAAATTTAATTGTGACTACAACGTACAACAGTGGACAGATACAACCAGATGAAGTTAAAGTAGGCTTTCCCCATTAAATATCAGCCGAGTCTGACTATTCCCTGTTTATTCTAGCAGAGACTTTCTGTTTACAATAAAAATAAACAAATCTTTAACTTTGGCCTTCACATGACCTGTCTTACACATGTTACTATCTCTGCTTTGGAGTATATTATTTATTATTTTTTATTTTATTATTTATTTATTTATTTAGAGACAGAGTCTCACCCTATTGCCCCAGGCTAGAGTGCCATGGTGTCACAGCTCACAGCAACCTTAAACTCCTGGGTGCAAGTGATCCTCCTGCTTCAGCCTCCCGAGTAGCTGAGATTACAGGTGCCCGCCACCATACCTGGCTATTTTTAGAGAGGAGGTCTCAGTCTGGGTCAGACTGGTCTTGAACCTTTGAGCTCGAGCTGTCCTCTCATCTGGGCCTCCCAGAGTGCTGGGATTACAGTCATGAGCCACCTCGACCGGCCAACTACTTTGGAATTTAGCTGTCTGGAAATCCTTCCACTGTTTGCTATTATCAGAAAGTTAATTCCTTCTAATCCTTTTAGTCTGCATACCCAAGCCAGGCCTCCTCTGGAGAGTTGTGCACCAACCCCCAGGGTGGAGGTGGTCTGCATAGGCTCCTGACCAAGGGGAGAAATGAAGCCCAGGTACTGTCAGTTTCTTTTCTCTGGTACCCTGGAAATGGCAACGCAGATTCTCTTCAGTTAGCCATAGAAGAGAGGGTTTAGGGAACAGATTTCAGCTTCTTGGAGAGCTACTCAACTTTATTTTGATCTTTTCAACAATATTTTGTGATGGAGTATATTGGTTTTTATGTTTGAAAATTATTAGTTAATTTTTCTATTGGTCAAAAAGATTCTAAATGTACATGTGTAAACTGTCCAAAATGTGGTAAAAAAAGAACATCAGGTGGAATAGCTAAGAATAATTTGATGTCTGAGGTGGTATTCAGGAAAGAAAAGTATTTAATGCTGAGTAAAAACTATCTGTCAAGGCAGGGAGCCTGGAGAATAGAAGGTAGGCAGGCACAGAGGTAACCCAATACTTAGAGAAAGGATAGAACCCCCACCACAGCCTGGATGCTGATTACACTTGAGTTTGTTTCTACAACCTTCAAAGGGCCCACTCAAAATGGAGCAGCTGCAAAGAATGCCTCTGGCTGGGAATTCTGAGAACGGATGCTGCAGTCTAAGGGTCAGTAGGTGAACTGACCCTATCACCCTGGAGAGGCTCCGCCTTCAGCAAAGGAAGTCAGCCAGCAACAACCAGAGGAGGTTGTATTGCTTTTCCACCCTGTTTCCTTTCATCCTCTAGATAAGAAGAAGGAAAAACAATAAAATACCTTCCCCAAAGCAGAGTATCTGCCTTTGTTCTTGGTTTATCTCAGCCTGCCTTGATTCCTGACAGTTTTTCCTGTTTTCCCTTCCCTGTGAGGCCTGGACACACCTCTTGCCCTGGGATTCTATGAAAAATCTCTATTTTCTTAAAATAAATCCTCTCTGAGCTCCTTGAGGGAGACTGCTGCTTACCATCAAGAGTGTCTTAACACCTTCTTTTTTTTTTTTCAGTTTTTGGCCAGGGCTAGGTTTGAACCTACCACTTCCGCTATATGAGGCTAACGCTACACTCCTTTGAGCCACAGGCGCCGCCCTACTTTTTTTATTTTTATTTTTATTTTTTGTTAACCCCTTCTTAACATTTCTAACTGCTTTTAAAAATTTTCTGGCTCGGCGCCTGTGGCTCAGCGGGCTAAGGTGCCAGCCACGTACACCTGAGCTGGCGGGTTCAAATCCAGCCTGGGCCCGCCATACAACAATGACGGCTGCAACCAAAAAAAAAAAAAAAAAATGGCAGGGCATTGTGGCGGTCGCCTGTAGTCCCAGCTACTTGGGAGGTAGAGGCAAGAGACTCGCTTGAGCCCAGGAATTGGAGGTTGCTGTGAGCTGTGATGTCGGCACTCTATCCAGGGTGACAGCTTGAGGCTCTGTCTCAAAAAAAAAAGAAAAAAAAATTTTTCTACAGAACTTGGCTGTTCCTCGGGACTAGCCAAAGGACCCCCTAAAAGTGGAGTCATGCCCCACATGTCCAGAATTTTTTTTCCCCCTGCAATCAGGAATCTTTTGGACCTCAATAGCCCTAATGCTGAAACCCAAAGCTACCATTATTCCTTGATCACCACACATCCCACCAGAAAAAAATTTTAAAACTTGCTTTAGATCTGGAAGAACTTATCTTTCCCACCAGTACACACTGCAAGTATTAATATTTTAAACTGTATTGAGCGTAGAGTTACAAGACTTGAAGACAGAGTTCTGTAATGACCTAATACCAACTTTACTTTCTAGAAGCTAGTACTGAAAAGGTCTTGATCAGTCTCAGTCTGACCTCAAGAATTAGAATCTGGACTTGCTTCCTTTTTTTCTTTTTCTTTTCTTTTTTTTAGAGATAGAGTCTCACTCTGTCACCCTGGGTAGAGTGCCATGGCATCACAGCAACCTTGAACTCTTAGGCTCAAACGATCCTCTCCCCTCAGCCTCCCAAGTAGCTGGGACTACAGGTGCCTGCCACGATATCTGGCTAGTTTTCTAGTTTAAGTAGAGATGGGGTCTCACTGTTGCCGGTCTCTACTTCCTGAGCTCAAGCAATCCACCTGCCTCAGCCTCCCAGAGTGCTGGGATTACATGATAGAGTCAAATGGAGGGATCTGCCCGAATAGAGAAGACCCTCCCAAATAGAATGTGCCCACCCCACCCTTCCAGTCCCTCAAAACCCCCGTCCACCTTAACCACATGCTGACTTCCTTCTCGAGCTCAGCTCACCCACACCCACACCCGGGTGGAGACAAAGGCCAATGTTGTCCGTACAGAACCTGGACTCTGTTTCCTTCCGTTTTGCGTCTTGGAATAATCTTTTCTGTTTGGTCTTTGACCTCCCATTATAGGTGTGAGCCACCGCACCTGGCTAGAATCCTGGACTTTCTTTGACTCTCTCCTGGGGTACAGTATTGAATATTAGCAGTTCTCCAGAATACGTGTATACTGTGGAGAACCACCTGACCTCTTTGAGCCCGAGGCTCTGAAAGGTGTAGGTGCAACTATCTGCTTCACAAGTGCATTTGAGGGCAAATGAGATATGAAGTCAGGAGGACATCTCGTGTTCCTGGCGCAGTGCAGGGCGGATGAGGTCGTTTCCCCCTCCCCCCGCACCCCCCCGGCAGAATCGACCAGCACCCTAGTGGGTGTTGGGTTCCTAACACCATCTCTGGCAATGCTCTTCCCCTGCCACCACTCCCCATCCTGTACCCTTAATTGAGGGACAGTCTTATATGCAAAAATAACTTATTGTGTCTTTCTTTAATTTAATTTTACTTTTTATTCTTTTTAAATTTCAGATTAATATGAGGGTACAACCCTTAGGTTAATTTATACATGAAAGGTAAATATCAGAATTGTAGTTGTGTCCTACACCCAGGGAATCTGCCGTATATTCATGCATTGTACCCACTCTGAACCCCCCTCTTCCTCCCTACTTCTTGCATTTAATTGAGATTTTCTCTAGTGTAGGTCTGTGATTTTTTATTTTTTTATTTTTTGAGACAGAGTCTCACTCTGATACCTGGGTTAGAGTGCTGTGGTATCAGGCTAGCTCACAGCAACCTCAACCTCCAGGCTCAAGCCTTCCTCCTGCCTCAGCCTCCCAAATAGCTGGGATTACTGGTGTTGCAATGCCTGGGTAATTTTTCTATTTTTAGTAGAGAAGAGGGGGGGTCTCACTTTTGCTCAGGCTGTCTCAAACTCCTGAGCTCAAGGGATCCACCTGCCTTGGCCTCCCAGAGTGATAGGATTACAGGCATGAGCTAACACACCCGAATGGTCTGTGATCGCCAATCTTCTAGTTTCAAATTGGTATTCAGTACCTGTGATGCTTGTTTTTCCAATCTTGTGATACTTTCCTTAGGAGAATGTTCTCCAAATCCATCTGTGTTATTTAAAAGGACGCAAAATTTCTATCTTTTTAAAGGGATGAATGGTATTCCATGGTTTATTAATATACCAGCTTATTAATCCATTCATGTGTTGATGGGTATTTGGGTTGTTTCCACAGCTTTGCAATTGTGAACTGAGTGGCTATGAACATGTTAGTACAAATGTCCCTTTATTCATTTGGGTAAATGCCTAGTAGTGGCATTATAGTCTCCAATAGTAATTTTTTGCTTTAATTTTCAATAAAAACCAGGTATGAACTCCAACCTGCACTATACCTACCTCATTAGTGTTTTTTCTCTATTTTCCTTGGTTTGGGTTATCAGAAAATGTTAAAACTTTCTTAGTATTTGAAATACATTTTAGGGTCCTATTTAAAAAAAAAGAAAAGAAAATAGTGTCTAATTCTCACATAAATTGGATTTAATTTTGACCAAAGTACATTCCTTGAACATTAATTTTTAATTCAACTTGTTAATATGTTGTTTAGGATATTACATCCTCATTTATAAGTGAAATATGTTTGTAATTTCCCTTTATAATAATGTATTTTTCCAATTTTAGTATCAGGTATATCCAGATGAAGTAGAATGCTTTTGAAGTATTTCTTTTTTTTCTGTTGTCTATAAGATTTGGTATGATCTGTTTTTTAAAATTATCTTCTATTTTTATTCATAAATATTAATCATCTATTTTTTGAGACTTTGGAAAAAAATAATAAAAAGAAGAGGTTAACTGATGATTCCATACTGAATGATAGACATACTCTTATCTGACAATGTGAATGTTACTTTTTTTGCATTATTATTATTATTGCTCAATATGTCATTGCAGCAACTGTCTGATTTCTTTTCTGACTGTATTTATCTTTGTTCGTTCTTTATGAGGTTTTTGTTTCTAGTCCTTATCTTAAACATTGTTATTGTTATTAAATTTTAAGCCTTTTTAATTTTGTGAAGGCAAAAAAATGGAAACCAAATAAACACATGTATATGTATAGAGAAAATTAAAAAAAAGAAAAGAAAAAAATATAGTTGAGGAATATAGGCTACATTAGGCTTAAAGGCAATTCTACCCGGCAGTAGGAGTTTAGATTTTTCTAAAGGTAGGTGAGGATGACCTACAGGAGTATTGGGAGTGAGATGGCAGAGGGGCAGCAAAACCCAACAGCATACACATGAGAAGGGAACCTCATAAGCATACACCCCAGCAGGAGCAAGGAGGGGCCCAGTCTCGTGGCTGGGGCATTCTATGCATGGGATGAAACTCTCCATCCCTGTACTCAGCACTTAGGAAGAGGGAACAGCCTACCCATTGGGGGCAGGGGGTGATCCCACCAGCCTTCTGCTCGGCGGAAAGGGGGTGGCTTTCAGGAGGTAGTGATGTGCTCACAGAGGCTGTGTGGGCTACCCCAACCAAGCTTGTAGGCAATGAGGTGCCGTAGAGGTGTTTAAAACAGAAAATAACAGATCCGAGTTGCATTTATTCTACAAATTGCTGTGAGTCATAAGGCAAGCCCATCTGATGAGTTTTCTTAGACTCTGTAAGAGGCAGTGAGATCTGAGCCAGGGCAGAGGTGGTTTGGATGTCTCAGGGTTGTTTCCTAACTACTCTTTAGCACAGTTCTTTGATTTCCATCTAGGTAAATTACAATCTTCATCATCATCTCATCATCTCTTCTCCAGACATGCTACCTATGAGCAGGCTGGAGAAATTTCTAGGCCTAGGTATAGAATTGTCTGAATAAATGAACCAGTTTTTGTTTCCATACCAGTACTCTTGAATTTGTGGCCCATGGACTAAATGTAACAACTGAATTGTCAATCTAGGTTAAGTGTATCTTTTCTTGTTCAGAGGATGCTGGAAGTTTGATACATTCCTTAGCTTTCTTACATGACTTCCTGTTATCCAATTATGAGCTGAACATTTGCTTTCTTCAGATATTCAGGAGACTTTACAAATGAGTCTGCTCCACATAGAGGCTAATCTCTTTTCCTATTCTCTGGTACTTCATGCCTCACACTTCTCCGAGAAGAAAATTTACTGCATTGTGAATCATTTTTTACATCTTTCAAATTCTATTTCAAAGCAGCAGAACCTTGTGCTTTCCTGAAAATCTTAATTCAGTCTTTGGGAAGATAGAGTTAGAGACTGAGTTTGGAAGAATCAGTTTATGTTAATTGCACACAAAGTGCTTCTTGATTTTTAAAAATCAGGTGACTGTGCTGATTGCAGAGATTTTTTTTCCCTGCCATATTTAAAGGATTCAAATCTTTGTAACATTACTAGGAATTGCTAGAAAAGACTGGATTTATGGGATGAATTTTAGTGTAGAGAGAAAACAAGAGGAAAATAATCTGTGGTGGTTAGGTGCATGGATATTGTTGCTGTAAAACCAAACAAGTGTGACGTTTTAACAGGAAATTATGCTGCAGATTAATGAATAACACTGTAAATATAGAAAGAATCATTGGAACCACTAACCTCATTCCTATCCTAAAATCTACACTTGTACTTAATGTGGGGAGTATCTGGCCCTGAGGGTAGTTGCATTAGCACACGTAGCCACTAGCTAGGTTGTTGGAGTTGCTGTTCTCCTGCCCCTTCTGCCCCTCCTGCCTCTCACTCAGATATATAGTGTTCTTTAAGCGCCAAGAGCTATGGAAACATGGTTTACTTGGAATGCTTTTGGTAAAACTCTGGGATAAAGTAGTGCCCAAAATTCTCCTTTGCATTCCTAAAGCAACTATTGCTTTATGCTGTGTGATAGTTGTGTCTTTTTAGGAAAGAACAAACCAACCAGTTGACACTACAGATTAACCTTTCTCTGGAAATTTGACTATGCTTTGCTGATACTATTTTAATTGACTTTCAGAAGACTTTCCCCAGGCTTTCTTAGTTTTTGAGACACTAGAGGGCTGAGCTGCATGGAAGATGAGGTTATTTGTAGCTACAGTAACTGTTTATAATCTCTGAGACCACAAGCAACAAAATGACCTATTCTGTGAATACCATGTTCTTCTGGGAAAGAGATCTATTATTACATAATGATTTGGTGGTTACTGTCAGATACTCAGGGAGTAGTTTCATTGTAGCTGGTTGATTAAGAATAAGACCTGAAGCAGCAGCAGTGCCTAAATGACAGGTTATGTTTGTGGGTTGTTTGGAAACAACACATAAGTATTTTCCTGTGTCCTTATAGACTCTCTTAGTCCTCTCTTTGCCTATCTGAGTTTTAACTAAATCCACCTAGATTAGGATTAGATAATCCTTTTGCAGGCTTACTTCTTTGCCCTTTCCTTGTTCTTTCCTCTTTTCTTTCCTTTTAAGATACCCTATACACTTGATTTTTTTAAAAACTGTACTCCAAGGTTTTATACTAGAGGAAAAAAGGAAAGGGGGAAAAAAAACAAAAAACAGGAAATGCTGATAAGGACAGAGCTTGTAGCCTCTGATGTTTCTTGTGGTAATATTTGAACATTTCGAAATATCTATTTCAAAACTGTGTTGTAGCAGATGGCAGATATTCCTGAGTATCTCTCATGCATGTGACAGAAAACACAAAATAGCAGTGGGACTTAAAGTGGTACCTTTTTCCCCATCTAATATGAAAGAAGTCCAAAGATAACCAGTCCAGGGATGCTGTGGCAGGTCTGTGTCCAGATGTTTCCAGAGTCTGGGTACATGGTTCCTGTTCTCAGGCTTGGCCATCAGAATGCAGTACAATGAGAGAGGAGGAGGATGTGGAAGAAGAGTCTATCCTCTTCTGTTTAGGGTGACTTCCTGGAAGTATCATCCAGCACTTCTTAATAAATCTCGTTGACTGGAATTTAGCCTTTTGGCCACACCGACAAGGGAGGCTTATAGCATGGCTTTTTATTTGGTAAATTGTTCCTAAGGAGAATGGTCCAGAGGGGGAAGGAGGAAGCCTGGGAGTAGCCTAGGGGAGATTGGATGGAGTCATAGGCTGACCATAGCAGGTTTCTTCTTAGTTCTCTGATTTTCCCCACATTTGTTTGCTCTCTTTCATGGCAACATAGCTGAGAAAATGGTCACAAATCCAGATTATGTTTTCTTTTTTGCTTTCTCTATGGTTTAGAAGTAGCCACGGGACCAAGTTCTGCATCTTGTTCTAGACATGGCATTTACCCCCAGCCTGTCTTCCCCTTCCCTGTGGCGGATCATTGTCATGAAATCACAACTGGAAGTGACATACACTGGGCAGAGAAGTATGCAGACCGTCATGTTTAAGCCTCTGTATTTTGGCATGTAGTCCTACCTAACTGAAGTAGCCTCCTGAAGTGGCATTTTCTGGAAAGGGAAGAAGGAGCTGGGTGTCTGGGGCAAGGGAGAAAATGTTCTGGCAGATGAATGACAAGTACCAAGTCCCTGAGGGAGGTGGGCTTTGTGTTCCAGAGTGCTGCAGTGAGCTGCAGTGAGGTGGGGCTTAGGTAGCAGATGGAGTGAAAGATGATTGTGAGGGGACTCAGTGAAGTCTATTGGGAGGTCATGGAATTTGGTGTAATAAGGTTTGATTTACATTTGTATGGGATTGCTTTGGCAGCCATATAGATAATAAGACCTGTTTGGAGGCTCTTATGGCAATCCAGGTGAAAGATAATAAAGAATGCCGTCAGGGTCTGGACACTTTAGAACTGGAGTGGCATTTGGAGGCCATCTAGTCGAGCTGCTCATCTGGCTTAAGGGCTCCCTGTGCATCACCCCTGATGGAGACAGAGCCCTAATGTTTTAGTTTTTAAATTTGAGACACTTGGGGAGTCCATTGCTTATCTTTGTGTCTTTGTGAACAGTTCCCCTCCCTCTGTGTGTCTGGAACATGCCCCTGGAGTGCAAAGTGAATGTGGTGCTAAACCCCATACTCAGGTGTCACCCGGAAGTGTATCTTTTGTCCTACCTCTTGAAGGCCTTATTTTCTGCCGGGAGACTCAGCATCTCTGGGAAGGCCCATTACCCTTCATTTTCTTTAGGTCCTGAAATGGATGTGTTAAGTTAGGAGGGCTCAGAGTAAAGATCTGGGGGAGGGGGAAGTTATAGCAGCCAGGAGACATCCCTATCCCCCAGGTAAAGCGTTAGTCCCAGTCTGTGCTGATCAGGGACTACTTGCATTCTGAAGTGTTAGGTTAGTATTTAATTAGAGTTTAATTAGTGAAAATTGAAGTCAGCAAATAGTATTATATACCCCTACCAGTTATAGCCTCTCACATAGTGTATGAGAGGATTTTTTCCCCCAAGCTCCAACTGTATGATTTTTATTCTTCTTAATTTTTTGCCAGCTTGGTAAATAAAACTTACCATGGTTATTGGTTCTCATCATATGTTTATTGGCCATTCATATTTATTTCTTTGTGAGTTGTTTATTAACATTGCTCCTTTTTCTATTGGGAGCAAGTTTCTTTTGATTTGTACTAGTCTACCACTAGATGCTCCTTTTTTCTAACTCCTTTTTCTTTTTGTCAAATTTTTATTTTGAAGTAATTATAGATACATAGGCAGTTGCAAAGGTAGTCTAGTAATCACCAAAGTGCTATCAGGAGGAGTAGAGCTTGGAGGTCTTGGGTTAGAATTATGTTTCGGCTATGGATGCATTCGTAGTTTGAGTTACCTAGGCAGAATATTATAGAGGATGGGAGGCCATGGGCAATTATTATAAGGGCATTTGCTCCTATGAAGTTTCATGGGGTTTGGATGAGGATTGCTACAATTACTAGGGCTATGTGGCTTACTGAAGAGTAAGCAATTAGTGATTTTAGGTCTGTTTGTCATAGGCAAATAGAGCTAGTTATGATTATGCCTCATAGAGAGAAAATTAGGAAAAGGTAAGCTATATAGTATGTGAGTGGGTTTGAGGATACTGGTAATGCGTATTATTCCATACCCACCGAGTTTTAGTAGCACCACTGCTAGAACTATTGACCCAGTCATTGGGGCTTCTACATGGGCTTTAGGAAGTCATAGGTGGTTACCGTATAGGGGTGTTTTTACTAGGAAGGCTGTTATGCATGCTATTCATGCCAGGTTATTGGATCAGGAGTTGGTTGATTTGTTTTGGGCATAGAAAGATAGGATGGTTAAATTCAGCAACCCTAGGAAGTTTTGAGTATAAATTAGGACTACTAGCAGGGGAAGTGATCTAAGTTGTGTGTAAAATAAGAAGTATAGTCCTGCGTTTAGTTGCTCTGTTTGGTTTCCTCATCGTGTAATGATGATTAAGGTGGGAGTGAGTGTGGCTTCAAATAGAATTAAAATAGAATTAGTTCGGATGCTGAGAATGTTATGATTAAGAATATTTGCCGGGAGATTAGTATTGAAATAATAGATTTTTTTTGTTCATGTAAGTGATTCTTTAGATAGGTGATGTTGGCTTGCTGTGATTATCAACAGGAGCAGTCATGTTGTTAAGATTAGAAGAGGGGTGGATAGGGTGTCGGAGGAGTATGTTGTGGAAAAGTGTAGGCTATTGTTGGGTTGATATAGTAGATATAAGCTGATTAAGCTGATTATGAGACTGTAGGTTGCATTGTTAATTCATAGTGTGTAGCAGTTAGAATACCAGGTGTAAGTGGGAATAGTATGATTGTTGGGACAAAAATTTTTAACATTGTAGTAGATTTAGGTTTTGGATGTAGTACATGCCATAGGTGTTTGACACAATTGCTAGGAGCGCTAGGCCTACAGCGGCTTTGCAAGCGGTGAATACTAGTAGGAGGACTGGGGTGATGGTGGCTAATGTGAAGTGTAGGTTTAGGGTGGTTAGGCTGGTTAAGATAAATATTGATAGTATTATGCCTTCTAGGCATAGTAGGGATGATAGAAGGTGTGATTGGTATATTAGTACTCCTAATAGGGCTGTGAAGAAGGCTAAAATGATGTTTGTGGAGATTGAGGGCATGATGGTAATTATGAGTAATCCCCTGATGGTGACATCTTACATGACTGCAGTATAGAAACAAGGAGATTGGCACTGGGTATAATGTATATGTTCTGTGTCACTTTATTAACCTAGAGAGAGGGAGAGAGACAGAGACACAAAAAGAGGGAAAATATGTAGCATATATTCACATACTGGCACATTGGTCAAGTTATAGAACTGTCTTGTCACCACAGTCTCCCTCATACTGCCCCTTTGTCATGTTCCTCACTACAGAGTTACCATAGTTTGTTTATCTAAAAAACAAATTATAGATAGCAAAAACATACAATACTTATACACAATTTTTATGTGATAGGATAAATTAAAATGTCAGAAATAAGTAAATAAGTTGTAGAAAAATAGAGTTATGTTTCAGGTACTAAAATATCTGAAATTATATTCCCACTTTTAGTTTGGTACTGTGGCTCTGCCACTTTGAAATAAGAATCTGAAAAATGTAAAAAGTGATTCATAATTCAGTGAATTTTCTTTTCAAAGAAGTGTGAGGCATGAAGTACCAGAGGACAGGAAAAGAGATTAGCCTGTGTGGAGCAGACCCTTTTTCAATCTTGTTTGGGATTAACTAGGTTTCTTGACTCTGTGATTCGGTGTGATTTACCTCTTCAGACACTGCCTCTTATCAGTTTCTTCTTCCTGGAACTCTGGCTTAAGTGTACATTAGACCTTCTCACTCCAGCCTCCATGTCTGTCCACCTGTCTTTCATATTTTCTCTCTTTTTGTCTCTCTCTCACTTTTACATTCTTTTTATTTTTAGACAGGACCTCATTCTGTCACCCAGTGGTAGACTAGTACAGATCAAAAGTACACTAGTACAACCTCAAACTTCTAGGCTTAAGGAATCCTGTTGCCTCAGCCTCCCAAGTAGTTGGGATTACAGGTATGCGCCACCATGCCCAGCTAATTTTTCTATTTTTTGCAGTGATGGAATCTCACTCTTGCTCAGACTTGTCTCAAACTCCTGACTTCAAGCAGTCCTCTCACTGAAGCCTCCCAAGTAACTGGAACTAGAAGCATGTGCCGCCATGCCTAACTAATTTTTCTATTTTTTGTAGAGACAGAATCTCACTCTTGTCTAGGCTAGTCTTGAGCTCTTAGTCTTAAGCAGTCCTCCCATCTTGACCTCCCAAAGTGGGAGGATTATAGATATCATACCTGGCCCTGTCTTACACCCTTGATTTTTCCCCATTATTTCTTCTGGTTTACTAATATTCTGCTATTCAACATACTCACTGAATTTTTAGTTTTATATTTTTCAATTCGAGAAGTTCCAATTATTCCTTTAAAATACGCTGTGTCAACCAGGCATAGTGACTCATGCATATAATTCCAGCTATTCCAGCTACTCAAGAGGCTGAGGCAGGAGGATTTCTTGAGCCTAAGAGTTCAAGAAGTAAGCTATGATCATGCCACTGCACTCCAGCCTGGGTGACAAAGACCCCATTTCTTAATAACAATAAAACATACTATGACGCTTTTAATAGTGTAGTTTTTCTCTTATATTTTTTAACCTTTATTTTTATTTCTTTAAATATAAGTGCAGTCGTTTTAAAATCTGTGCCTGATAAATCCAATATTTGAAGACTATGGATGGATGTGAATCAGCTGTCAGTCATAGCTTCTGATTCTGGGCATTGTACTTTGTTTCCTGTGAGTTTGGTCATCTCTGTAATGCTCTTGCCCTTTAAAAAACACTATCTGTGGGCATCTCCAAGGTTTAGGATTCAAGTGTCTTTTTCCCAGAGGATTTCTGTTTGCTTCTATCAAATGCTTGGGTACATTACTTATTTGGTGTCGCTTTAAACTAAATCCACAGCATAGGGGTTGCTCAGACTGTTCTGGTGCTGTAAGTTTAGATGACAAGTCCCTGGAGAGCCAGCCCACAAGTGGGTTCTGTTTAGTCTTTCCCCCTTCTCTATCTCTCTACGTTCCTGTTTGTGGGTACCCTTTCCATGCATCCTTACCCTCTGAAATCCCAGCTTATTACATAGGTAATATAGCAGCCCCCAACCTTTTTGGTATCAGGAGCTGGTTTTATGGAAGATAATTTTCCATGGACTAGAGTGGGAGTTTGGGGACAGGATGATTTTGGGGATGATTCAAGTGCATTACATCTCCACTTCAGATCATGAGGCATTAGATTCTCATAAGGAGCACAAGTAAAGTAGATCCCTCGCACGTGTAGTTCATGGTAGGGGTTGCACTCTGTTGAGAATCTAATGCTGCTGCTAATCTGACAGGAGGCAGAGCTCAGATGGAGAGAGGCTGTAAATATAGGTGAAGCTTTGCTGGGTGCCTGCTGCTCTCCTCATGTGTGGCCCAGTTCCTAATAGGCCCCCAGTACTGGTCTGTGGCCTGAGGGTTGGGGACTGCAATCCTATCAGATCCCCTAACTCAGATGATCTTAAATTTCCACCTGTCCTTTCAAGACCCCAGAAGATCTGTCAGAAGCCACAGCTCAGGTTCAGAGTTTGTATCATGAAGTGTCTCAGGTGAAACCAGATCTTAGAGCTCTGCTTCTCCCCTGAGGTTCTCCTTCTTAACTCTCTCTTAGGATTTGGCCTGGCAATTCTGTATAATCTTTTTAGCACTTACAGGTTTTGTAAAGTTCTTTTTCACATTTCATCTAGCGCTTTAAATTATTTTCAGCAAATCTTTAGATAACTAATCCACTATAATTAGAAGCCAGAAATCTTACAATTATTACAATTATTGCTTTGGGATAACTTCTTGGATGATGAATTACTACCAAAGTATATAACATTTTGTGTTGTGACACATTTCAAAACTTCCTCACTTTATATTCCTACCATTTATGGATGATACTACCTATTTTCTTTGACCCAGTCAGCCCAGAATATTATTCTTTAAAATCGCTACCAATCTAACCAACAAAAAGTTATCTCATTATTGCTTTAATATTTACTTCCCTGATGAGCAGTGAGACCGGGGACTTTTCTTCTTTTACTGTTTTCCACTGGGGATAAATTCCTCACTTATTTGTAAAAGCTCTTTCATCCAGCCTGCAGTTGTTTCACACACCTTTTAGCATATAAAAGAAACCTTTTTAAAATATGTCCTAACTTTTCCCCAATTAGTCATTTGCCTCTTAATTTTCTTTACAATGACTTTTTGCCATACAAAGTTAAAAATGTTTATGTAATCAAATCCATTGTTTTCCTTTAGGGTTTCTGACCTTGCTATCATGTAAAAATATTTCATTATTAATTCTATTATATATTATATCCTGGGCCACCATGTCACCAGCTTAAGGATTGATGTTAAAATACATAACACTTCACTTTTTTCCTAAGAGAGTAGATTTTTAGAGGTTTATATGTGTAGAATACTACTCGTGATGAATGAAATGAAGGGGAAAGGCCACCACCATAAGCAGGAACACGAAAGTTTCTCACCAGTACATGATCCAAGAATAGCAAATACCTCAGCTTCCTGCTTCTGTGTCCTCAAGCAAGAACCATCCCAGAGGAAAACCAAGTATCCCACCCCCTCCAGAGCTGGGATCAGGATCCAGATAAGCCTGAGCCTACTCTAATCTTGGCCAGGCCACTCATTAGGTCTGTCGTGTCCGGCACATTTCTTCAACTCCCAGGCCTCAGACGGTCTCAGTATTAAGTAGGATTTTGTTAGAGAATTTTTCGAGTCTTTCTGACTTTAACAATGCTTTTTTTTTTTTTTTTTTTTTTTGAGACAGAGCCTCAAACTGTCACCCTGGATAGAGTTCTATGGCATCACAGCTCACAGCAACCTCCAATTCCTGGGCTCAAGTGAGTCTCCTGCCTCTGCCTCCCAAGTAGCTGGGACCACAGGCGCCCGCCACAGCGCCCGGCCATTTTTTAGGTTGCAGCCATCATTGTTGTTTGGTGGGCCCAGGCTGGATTCGAACCCACCAGCTCAGGTGTATGTGGCTGGCGCCTTAGCCCGTTGAGCCACAGGCGCTGAGCCTTAACAATGCTTTTTAAGGAAGCTATGAAGCATATCATGAAAGTTAATTTACAAAATGTCGTAAAAGTAGCCACTATACACAGAGATAATGGGAAATTGTAGCTAAATATACCTTTATTTACACAATACTTATTATAAAATTTTATAAAGAGGTGGCCGACATGGAGAGAATATTTGGTAAATAAAGATCTAGCTATAATCTTTCATTTTCCTATGTATGGCAATTTGGGGGACATACTGTAGTTTAAAAAGTTAAAAACTACCACACATATACACAGAGCTACAGGAAGAAGAGCCTGATACAGAGGCAGTGTCTGAAGAAGTGAGTCATACTGAATCACAGAGTCAAGAAACCCAGTTAATCCCAAGCAAGATTAAAAAAAGAAACCTATAACTAATGAGGCTGTAGAAAACCAAAAACAGAAATCAAAAAGCAGCTGTAGAAAAAAGGTAGAGGTAAGCTTCAAGGAGTGACAGTTTGACAGCTCTCTTCTCAGGTGCTACAATGGCAGACACAGAATGGAATGATACCTTGAGGTGGTGTCAACAAGAGCTTAACTGTCAATTTTGTTTTTGTTTTTTGAGACAGAGTCTCACTTTTTCACCCTCAGTAGAGTGCAGTGGCATCATACCTCACAGCAACCTCAAACTCTTGGGCTCAAGTGATCTTCTTGCCTCAGTTTTTCATTTTTAGCAGAGATAGGGTCTCATTCTTGCTCAGGCTGGTCTCAAAGTCCTGAGTTCAAGTAATCCACCCAGTTCAGCCTCCCAAAGTGCTAGGATTACAGATGTGAGCCACTCCGCCTAGTCAGAGATATTTTTAAACACGAAGAAAAAAAGAGTTGGTCACTACCAACTTCTCACTGACAGAATCATAAGGACTGTACTTCAGGAGGAAAGTTATTCCATCTGGAAGGTTTGAAGTATAAGAAAGAAGACTATTTTTCTTTCTTTTATTGTTCGTTCTTTTGGTGTCAAATCTAAAAATTCATTGCCAAATCCGAGGTGATAAAGATTTACTCCCATGGTTTCTTTTATTTATTATTTTATATTTAGATTGTTGAAATATTTTTGGTTAATTTTTTTATGTGGAATAAGGTAGGGCTCCAGATTCATTCTTTTGTTTGGGGGCAGTCAGTTGTTCCAGCACAATTTGTCAAACATCTGTTCTTTCCCTATTAAATGATCTTGGCACCCTTGTTAAAAAATCACTTGGCCTTAGATATTTGGTTTATTTCTGAACTCCAAATTCTATTCTGTTGGTCTTTGTGTCTAGCCTTATGCCAGGAATACACTATTTTGATTACCATATCTGTGTAGTAAGTTTTGCAAGTGGGAAGTTTAAGTCCTCCAACTTTGGAAGTTTTTTTTTCCTCATTGTGGTTTTGATTTGCATTCCCCTGCAGACTAAGGATGCCAAATTACTTTGGAAGAAGAATAAAATGGGAGAAACTTGCTCCATCACTGAGGTCAGCAAACTGTGTCCTACAAGCCAGATTTCACGTGGCTTCTTTTTGTTCCCCTAACCCCACTTAGAATTTTTAAAAATATTTTTAAAGGTTTGGAGGAAAATATGCAATAAAGACAGTTACATGTCTTTAGGCCCACAGAGTCTAAAATATTTACCATCTGGCCTTTTACTGAAAAGGTTCACATAGCCAGAGAAGTGGCAAACCTGTCTATAGTAGCTACTTGAGAGGCTGAAGCAAGAAAATCACTTGAGCCCAGAAGTTCGAGGTTACAGCAAGCTATGATCATGCCACTGCACTCCAACATGGGCAACAGAGTGAGGGCCTGCCTCTAAAAAAAAACACAAAAATGTTTGTTAACCTTTTCTCTGTCAGTTACTAAGATTTATTTTTAAAGAAACTTTAATACCCAATATAAGAGGGGTATTGGTGCAGTAAGTAGAATGGTGAAATCACATAGAGAATATTGACCCAGATCCGCACACACGACACACACAATTTCATATAAGTACCGCATGCTAACCAATTGCTCCAACACACACAATTTCAAATGGACTAGGGAGCTAAATATGAAAAGCAATATATGTGCATTATATAGAATATAAATACAATATATAGGAGCATGTTCATGATCTCAGTATGGAGAAGAATTTTCCTAAGGTACTAAAAAGCACATCCAAAAGGAACAGGTTACTAATTTGACTACCATCAAATTAAGAACTTCTGTTTATCCAAAGACACAACTTGAAATTGTTTGCAATCTGTAACCTACAAAGGTATAAGTATCCAGAATATTCAAGGAACTTACACAAATCTCCAAGAAATTCAGTATAAAAATGAGTTAAAACCTTGAACAGGCACTTGTCAGAGAAGGAAATGATATTATTATACACTCATTAGATTTACAAAACTTAAAACATCTGACAGTTCCAAGAATTGGCAAGGATGTAGAGTAACAGGAACTCTCAAACACTGCAGTACTGATGGGAATATAAATTGGCATATCCAATTTGGAAAACAGATTGGTATTACTTACTAAGTTTAAGATATGTGTTCCCTATACCTCTGTAATCCCACACCTAGCTATAAAGAGGCATGTACGTGAATGTTCATAGCAGCATTATATATAATTAGAAACAATCCAAATGTTCCTCAATAGTAAAATAAGGTAAAATGGAAAAATTATTAGTTTTTATTCCTGAACACTGCAGTAAAAATGGACAGAGGACAACTCCCTTCAGTAATCTCTCACAAACATTGTAATGTTGGATTGAAGACTTCAGACACAAAAGAATACCTACAGTGTACTTCATTCATAGGGAAAGCACACATACATTAGACATTCAACCACATTGCTAAGGAGTACATGTCATACATAGCTGATGTAAGTACAAGGAAAAGATATCAGTTTCAAGATACTGGTTTCTTCTAGGAGACAGAGTGCTTTTTATCATCATCATTATTATTATACTATCTTTAATTATTTTAGAGACAGTATCACTCTGTCATCCAGGCTGGAGTACAATGGAACGATCATAGCTCACTGCCGCCTTGAACATCTGGGCTCAATGGATCCTCCTGCCTCAGCTTCCTGAGTATCTGGGACTACAGGCCCATGTGCCCACATCTAGATTTTTCCCCCTTAGAGATAGGGTCTTGCTGTATTTGGCCAGACAAATCTGAGCTCCTCTCTTCAAGCAATCCTCTGGCCTTGGCTTCCCAAAGTAATGGGATCATAGGCATGAGCCACTATGCCCAATCCAAAGAGTGAATGTTTTTTCGTTTGTTTGTTTGTTTGTTTGTTTTTTGTTTTTGGCAGTTTTTGGCCACAGCTGGGTTTGAACCTGCCTCCTCTGGCATATGGGGCCGGCGCCCTACTCCTTTGAGCCACAGGCGCCGCCCCAAAGAGTGAATGTTTTTACGAGGGTGTTTTTGTCACAGTCCACTTCTTGACCTTGGCATTGCTCTCTTACCAGATAAATTGTACATTTATCTTTTATGTATTTTTCCTATGGTAATGTTATAATTTACAATAATAAGAATTTAAAAGCAAAAATAATTAAATGAATATGTAAAGATTATTTGTAAAGACGTTGATTATATTGCTTAAAAACAAAACAAAAGAGAAACAACTGAAATACTCTCCAGTAGACATTGGTTGACTAAATTAGAATACTGATTTTTGATGGAATACTGTCCAGTGATTAGAAAAGTTAAAAGAAAACTCTATTAACATAGAAGTCCCTCTATATCAAGTGAAAAAGCAGATTAAAAAGCAAAATATGGTGGTGCCTGTAGCTCAGTGGGTAGGGCACTGGCCACGTGCACCAAGGCTGGTGGGTTCGAACCTGGCCCAGGCCAGCTAAAACAACAATGACAACTACAACAACAACAAAACATATATGGGTGGTGTGGAGGGCGCCTGTGATCCCAGCTACTTGGGAGGCTGAGGCAGTTTGAGGTTGCTGTGAGCTGTGATGCCACGGCATTCTGCCCAGGGCGACAGCTTAAGACTCTGTCTCAAAAAAAAAGGCAAAATGTGTTCTGTTTCTGTTTAGTTTTTTTTTTTTTTTTGAGACAGAGCCTCAAGCTGTCACCCTGGATAGAGTGCCGTGGCATCACAGCTCACAGCAACCTCCAATTCCTGGGCCCAAGCGAGTCTCTTGCCTCCGCCTCCCAAGTAGCTGGGACTACAGGTGCCCGCCACAATGCCCGGCCATTTTTTGGTTGCAGCCGTCATTGTTGTTTGGCGGATCCAGGCTGGATTCGAACCTGCCAGCTCAGGTGTACGTGGCTGGCGCCTTAGCCCGTTGAGCCACAGGCGCCAAGCCTCTGTTTCTGTTTAGAAAGAGAAAAATGTATATATACATGTATACAAGTGCATAAAGAATAAATAACCTGCTGTAAATATGTTTTCTGAACTATCTCAGTGATTTTTTCCATTTTATGTGTGTCTGTAATTATAGAAACATGCATTTTCTAAATTACTTTTACTTGTCATCAAAACATGTATTAAAGGGCTGGGAGCTGTGGATTATGCCTGTAATCCCTATACTTTGGAAGGCTAAGGTTGGAGGATTACTTGAGGCCAGGAGTTTAAGACCAGCTTGAACAACATAGCAAGACCCTGTTTCCACAAAAAAAAAAATTTTTTTAATTAGCCAGGTATAGTGGTACATACCTGTCTGTAGTCTTTGCTATTTGGGAGGCTAAGGCAGGAGGATCTCTTGAGCCCAGGAGTTCAGGGTTGTAGTGAGCCATGATAACACCACTGCACTCCAGCCTGGGGGACAGAGCAAGACTCTGTCTCCTAAAAAAAAAAACAAGAATAATAATAATGAATTAAAATCAAAGAAACCATATATTATTTTTATAATCAGAAAAAGCAGTGAAAACACTGAGAATAAATTATAAAAATTAATATCTACAGAAAACATTTTTTCAGTTTATATATTATTTCTGAAAGAAAGCTTACAGTTTAATTTGGCTAACTATAGTATATAATGAATCAGAAAATTTCAAAGGATGGTACTATCAACTCCCTTCCCTCCTCCTTTTACCAGATTTTAACAAACTTAGTCAACTTCTGCAAGAACTGAGTGAAGCCTGGAGAATTAGAAGAGCCCTGGACTCTTTCACCACTTTTGCTACATATTATTAGTCTTTTAGCTATCCAAGAAGGCAGTAATGCCTTCCTTTTAGATTGATTCTAGGAGAAGTGAAAACATCTAGCACCATGCCTGAAAGTCATACTTGTTTACTAAACTGACTCATGAATTTAGACGGTGGTCAACACACAGTGAGGAGCTATAGAAGAAACAATTTTCTTCCTCTCACCTCTCTGACTGCCAGGGTTTGAATGCCCAATGTGGGGACCATTATTATCCAATGAGTGGAAAAATGATCAGAATTTAGCTCCAGCATCGTGAAAGTCATTCTGTTTGTCAGAGTGTTGTGGAGGAAATTAATGTGTGTGTTTGGGGTTGGGGGGTAAGAGGGGTTCTAAAGAAAGATTAAATTCTTAAAGGAAGTGGGAGGGAGGAGGGCATTGGTAGCTGATAGAATCCACACAATGGTAATCAGACCGAAAAGCCAAGTTACTGGAGTGAAAGCAGCAGCTAGAAAAGCAAGGTCTTCCCTGTTCTGGCTGTTCTTAGGAAAGCTTTTCTGAGAATTTTGTATTTAAGCAAAATGAAATGGCTGATTTATTAATTTGTTATGATCTTTTTCTTCCTTTTTAAAAAATTTGTGGTGAAATATGCTTTTTTTCTTTTAAAGGCTCTTGTCACTAAACCTTTCTAGCAGATCCAAAACTAATAGTTGAACATGTGTATCCCAGCAAGCCTTGGAAAAGTTTAAGTTAAGGTGGAATAGCTAAGTTTGAATGTGAGCCTTTTCTCTGAGAAATTCCTTCTGGGTGTGGATGCAGTTATAACTTACCATTTGATCAATAGGCCAAAAGATCGAAAAGGCCCTTACCTTCTGAAATTAGAGAGCATCTTTGCTAGGAGCACCAGGAACACCTGAAAAGTTTTTAATCAAGTTTTTTTATTTCCTTGTTTGTGACTTCAAGGTTTAGAAATAAATCTGAGTTGATATTTATGAGCCCTTATGAGTTAGGAGATTCCACAGTAGTAGTATTTTTGTCATGTTTTCTGTCCCTGCCATGGCTTCTGTAACACAATACTATAGACTGAGTACTTAAACAACCAACATTTCTCACAGTTCTAGAGGCTAGGAGTCCAAGATCAAGGTGTTGGCAGATTGAGTTCCTGGTAAGGGCTCTTCCTAACTTGCAGATGGCCATCTTCTTGCTGTGTCCTCAAATAGTAGGGAGAGAGGAAGTTCTGGTGTCTTTTCCTATTCTTTAAAGACACTAATCCCGTCATGAGTTCCCCACCCTCTTGGCCCCATCTAACTTATACCATCCCAAGGGAGATTAGGGCTTCAACATAGAAATTTGGGGAGGACAGACTTTGAATTTATAACAGTGTTGTGCTATTGTAAATACATATTTGATCTTTGTTCCCATTTCCAAACATAGAGCTTCTCCCTTTCAGGCATCTGGTATAATTGAGCTAACCGACAGTGTTTTGCTCTGAATCCTCTTTTGAGATATTAATATACTCTTGGATTTCTTTCATTATATAATCTATATATTCATTCCTTTGCCCTCTCCTACTGTTCCTCTTCTTCATTTATAACTATACCCAAACTTCTCCACCTTTGAAAGAAACATTAGGTTCAGTCACTGGACTGGTCTAGATTACAGGCAGCCTTATAACCTAGCCTACTCCCATTCAGGCAGGGGGAGCTTACGTAGGTAGAGAACTAGTGGGTGGCATTCACCACTAGGCAATACCACTGCATCCACTGTTAACTCCGGTTTTGCCACATGAAGTGATGGCACAACCATCCCCATCAGGCCCTTGGGAATTCTGACATAGTGTTTAAAAACATAGTTACAGTTTCTTGCTTAGGAATCAGCTCTGATTCCAACTTGTCTTTGCAAAATCTGCTCCTAGGACTACTATATTGGATAAGGGAGGGAAAAAAAAGGTGGTGATGTGGGCAAGAAAGAAAAATCATGATCATTATGCCAGCATGCTTCTCCTTTGGCAAGAACTCCATTGTCATATCAGCATCCTTCCCTACCCCGATCTTTCTGGATCCAGAAAAACAGAGAAAAATCTAGTCTCCCTTCATGGTGAATGTAAGCATGCATTCGTGAAAGCATGTAAGCCAACCCTTCATGCTTTTCTTTTCCCCCTATTTTTGACAACTAGTATTTTAATTGTCTGTTCTATTTCTCCATCAAACTATTATTCTAAAAAGGGTATCTCTTTATTCATTGTTGGACATTATGAGCTATTGGGACATTATGAGTGTTATTTGATAGGAAGAAATGACAATCGATCATCCAAATCAATGCAATATTTTCTGTCTGTAGTGCTCTGTCATTTCCATTATCTACAGGGTAAACAAAGCTCAGTCTAGAATCAGTGTTTACTCCTCTCAAAACCTATCTGTAGCACCCAGAGTTACCAGCATCGATCTCTGTTGTCAGCTGTGTTCAGGGCTTTTCCCCAGGAAGCCTATCCCATAGCCATCTGCAGTCTCTGTCTCTTTTGCTGCCAGAAGGCACAGTTACCATGAAGCTAAGTACACACTCTTATCACAGTACAGATCTAAGCCCTCTCTCCCCAAACAATGTAATCCAACTAGTCCCAGGCAGGTGGTTAGGGTGGTGCTCAGTTGCCTCTGTATGAGAAGCTCCTTAGATGATTGTGGTACCGAGTCAGTATTAAGAGGCCTTGACAAATCTCTGAGGTCACTTCCACTTGTCATATCATTTGGAGCCTGGTTCCTTCTACTTTATCCTTCATAGGCAGAGTCTGATGAGTAGCCATCCTTTCCTAAGAAACATGTCCACTTTAGAATAAGCTATTTCAGTATGACATAGCTGGTTAGTGTCCAAGGTTCTCCCAATGCCCAGAGACAGGCAGTTCTGTTTCTCTGCTACGTTTATGAATAATTGAGCTGGCAGAGCAGTTCAGCCTCTGCTCTTTTTGAGACACTGGACCCAATGGTCCTCTTCAGCTCTGGTGACTAAGACAGAAGGGATGGAGAATCAAGTCTTAATTTTCAGATTATTTTTTCTCATTTCTTTTATTTATTTATTTTTTTACCACTCTTTATCTTCCAGGGCAACTTTAAACCCCTCAACTCCCAAGACTATTTGGGCTGCCTCCATCTCATTCTAGTCAGCTCAATAGAGTCACAAAAAGCAGTATTTAACACCAGAAAAAGGATAACTTAATCAAGTCTATTGAAATAAAATGTAAGCAACTGAGAAACTAGTTGCAGTGGTTGCATAGAGAGGAGAACTGGGTGGCTGGGAAGCTGATGTTCTCTAGCGCTTCCCCTCTTCCTTTGAATTTTGTGCTGTGAACATATATTTTCTACTTAAAAAGTTGAATTAAGAATTTTAGTAATTCAGCTTGGTGCCCATAGCACAGTGGTTACGACACCGGCCACATACACTAAGGCTGGTGGGTTCGAACCCAGCTCGATCCAGCTAAACAATAATGACAACTACAACAACAAAATAGCCAGATGTTGTGTCAGGTGCCTGTAGTCGCAGCTAGTTGGGAGGCTAAAGCAGGAGAATTGCTGAAGCCCAAGAGTTTGAGGTTGCTGGGAGCTGAGAGGCCACAGCACTCTACCAAGGCAACAAAGTGAGACTCTTTCTCAAAAAAAAAAAAGGAAAAAAAAACTTAGTAATTCATAAATAGAGAGGAAATCGTTCATAATACAGTGAGTTCAAATTATATAACACTTTAAGTATATTACCACTAAATTTGAAAGGCATATCAATAAATTAAATTCTATAATTCACACTATTTTTAGGATACTATTATTAAAAAGAGTAATATTAAAAGTGACTCACATATTGAGTACTTGCAGTGCCAACCACTAAGCATGAATCATAAACCAAACCGCAAGTAAGAGGTTGGCTCTTTAACACAAGCTACCGCTTCATAAATAAGTATGAAATTGTTTTTAAAAAGAGAAAGGAGGAAATAGCTGAGGATTTAGCCATAATTTTTGTTCTTATAATTGTTTCCTTTTAGTCTCATCAAGGTTTTGACTCTTATGTCATCTGAGGGAAATGTTACCTGACGATCTTGATTAAAATCACAACTCCTCCTACCATTGCCCATTATCTTTCCTTGTTTTATTTTTAAAATATTTTTATTGGAGAATTTGTTCATATATATGTGCATGCATGTGTGTATACACACATGTGCATATACATACACAGAAATAAAAGTGCATATATTAACTCAGTTAGTTTTCACACAGTGAATACATAGCAGCCAGCTCAGAAAACAGAATCCCCTGCATGGCAGAACCGGTTTCACCTTCATTCATCACTGCCTTCTACTCTCCTGACCTTTAGTAGCATAGAAAAGTTTTGTCTGTTTTTGTACTTAATATTTATGTGGCATCCTACAGTGTTAATTCTTTTGTGACTGGCTTCTTTACTTCAGCATTATGTTTTGTGATGTGCACCCATATCGTAGCACATAGTTGTAGATCATTCATTCTTATTCCTGTGTGACATTCCATTATGTGAATACACCACAATTTAATTATGCACTTTCCCAGTCATCATTTGAGAAGATGTCAGTTCAGCATTATAACAAAAGTGTTACTGTAAATATTCTAGTCTATGTCTTTTGGCGAAGAAATGTAGGCATTTCTGTCAAAAGTATCTCGAATTGGAATTGCTAGGAAATCCAGGTGTGCATACGTTTGATTTTAGTAGGTTTGTCAAAGTAGTTGTGTTAATTTGTGCTCTACCAGCAGGGTACAAGTTCTAGTTATTTCACCCTCCTCACCAGCACTTGGTATTCTCTGATTTTTTCATGTAGCCATTCTGTGGCTGTGTAGAGGTAAATCATTGATTTAATGAAATATAATTTACATGTGTAAAATGCAGAAATCTTCAGTGTATACAGCACAGTGACTCTTTATCTGTATATATACTAATGTAACTACCACCCATATTAAGATAAAGGACATTTTCAGTATCCAAAAAAAATGCTTCCTCTTTCTTCCGTTGATAACATTCCTCCCAGTGATAACACTCTTTTGACTTGCATCTCTATAGATTAGTGTTTTGCCTGTCTTTGAGGTTTATTTAAATGGAATGTTTTAGTATATGCTCTTATGTCTGGCTTCTTTGCTCATCAGGATGACTGTGAGATTTAGCTGTATTGCTGCATGTGTTGGTAATTTATTCTTTTTTCTCTATACCTATCCATTAAATGAATACACCATAATTTATTTATTCCTTCTCTTATTGATGGACACTTTGCCTTTGACATTTGGCTATAGTGAATAAAACTGCCTTCAACATCCTTGTACATGTCTTTCAATGAATATATGTACTCATTTCTCTTGGGACTATACCTACGAGGGAAACGCTGCCAAATACTTCTCCAAATTAGCTATACTAGTTTATACCCTCTCCAGCAATGTGTGAAAATTACTCCATGTTCTAGCGAATATTTGGCATTGTCATAGGTCAAACATTTGGTGAGTATCCTGGTGACATTTTGCTTTGCATTTCTAAGTAAGTACTTCACTGACTATTGAGGTGTAATTTATATTCCATAAAATTCACTTGTTTTAAGTGAGTTTTAGTGATTTTTGGTAACTTTACAAAGTTGTATAACCATCACGAGTACAGAGCTGCCAACTGTCACCCCAGATATTGCCAACTGAAGAGAAGCAGAAGTACAGATAGAGTCAGCAGGGACATTTCCCTGTCTTTCTCCTTGCTATTCAATCTGTATGTAAAAGTTTTCTCTTGGTTTCTGGCCGAGAGGGATTACAAAAGACTGAATTTACCCAACTTGCCTGAAGCAACAAAAAAACTGAACAAAATATATGAAACAACAGTATGCATAACACTGAGCCTCAGACAGTGAAAGAATGATTCTGGAGAGATGAGAACAAAGTGACCCATATGATTGCGCCTGCTTGCTGCCTCAAGAGAGTTTCCAAGATGTGGCACAAAGAAGAGGAACCCATATGTACCCCAGCAGACTCCCTGAGTTGCAGACTTGGAGCTGGGAGTTTAGGGAGATGTAGGCAGCTAGAATTTGCAACATATATCAGAGAAGAGATTATTGCTGTTAGAGAACTCCAGAGATTTGCAGAATCTCAAATACTATAGAACTAATTGTAGCATTTAGTGAGAAAGATAACCAGGGACAACCTGAAGGGATTAGTAGGAACAGTGCCCATGCCATGTAGGGTTAAGAATAATACCCAATACACAGAAAAAAAATATGTGAAACATTTTGCCAAAATTTGTCCAAATGTGATGAAAACTATGAACCAGCAGATCCAAGAAACTCAGCAACTCCAGGCAAAAGGAACATTGAAGAAAACTGCACTATGGGGTGGCGCTGTGGCTTAAGGAGTAAGGTGCTGGCCCTATATCTCTGGGGTGGCAGAGTCAAACCCGGCCCCGGCCAAAACTGCAAAAAAGAAGGATAGAAAACTGCACTATGGCACATAATAATTAAACTGTTTGCAAACCACTAATAAAAAGAAAATCTTAAAAGCATCAGGAGGAGAAAAAGAACATATTAAGTAAGAAGACAGCAGAGCAAAGTCTCTCAGGACTGAAAGGAAGGGGGGAAAAATCTTTCAACCTAGAAATCTATGCCAAGCAAAAATATTTTTTTCAAAAATGAAGGTGAAATAAAGACTTTTTACTTCAGACATACAAAAAAAGAATGTTTATCACCAGCACTCCATTATAAGAAATGATAAAGGAAATCCTTCAAGCAGAAGGACTGTGATACCAGATCAAAATATGGATCTATACAAAGGGATAAAGAACACTAGAAGTGGTAACTATATTGGTATATATATAATTTTTTCTTATTTAAATATCTTAAAAGATAATTAAACAAAAGTAATAATGTAAAAGTAAAATGTATGATGATAGTAGCTCTAAAGCTGGGAGGGAAAAAATGGAAATATACTATTAAAAGGTCCTAGCTTGGTGCCTATAGCACAGAGGTTACAGCACTGGCCACATGTATGAGGCTGGCAAGTTCAAACCCAGCATAGGCCAGCTGAACAAGAATGACAAGTGCAACAAAAATATAGCCAGGCAGTGTGGCAGGCGCCTGTACTCCCAGCTACTTGGGAGGCTGAGGCAAGAGAATCGCTTAAGCCCAAGAGTTTGAGGTTGCTGTTAGCTGTGTCGCCAAAGCACTCTACTGAAGGCAACATAGTGAGACTCTGCCTCAAAAAAAAAAAAAAAAAAAAAAGTCTTATCAAACAAACAAACAAAAAAGGTCTTATATTAACATGAAATGGTATAATATTACTTAAAGGAATTCTGTGGTAAT
>CAUYRH010071365.1:0-11652 GCA_963574655.1 Perodicticus potto
GGAGGCTGAGGCAAGAAAATCACTTGAGCCCAAGAGTTGGAGGTTGCTGTGAGCTGTGACGCCACAGTACTCTACCAAGGGTGACATAATGAGACCGTGTCTCAAAAAAAAAAAAAATAGCTGGGTGTTGTGGCAGGGGCCTTGTAGTACCAGCTACTTGGGAGGCTGAGGGAAGAGAATGCTTGAGCCCAAGAGTTTGAGGTTGCAGTGAGCTTTGACAGTACAGCACTCTACAGAGGGTGACAAAGTGAGACTCTGTCTCAAAGAAAAAAAAAAGAAAAACTAGCCAAGCCAAGTGTTGTGGCAGGGGCCTGTAGTCTCAGCTACTTGGGAGGCTGAGGCAAGAAGATTTCATTAGTCCAAGAGATTGAGGTTGCTGTGAACTATGATGCCATGGCATTGTACCAAAGGGGAAATACTGACAATATCAAAAAAAAAAAAAAAAAAAAAAAAAAAAAGTAGTATACCCATACAAGAGAATATGATTTTTTTTTTTTTTTTTTTGAGACAGAGTCTCAAGCAGTCGCCCTAGGTAGAGTGCTGTGGTGTCACAGCTCACAGCGACCTCAAACTCTTGGGTTTAAGCAATTCTCTTGCCTTAGCCTCCCAAGTAGCTGAGACTACAGGCACCTGCCACAGTGCCCGGCTATTTTTTGGTTGTAGTTGTCATTGTTTACCAGGCCTGGGCTGGATTTGAACCCGCCAGCTCCAGTGTATGTGGCTGGCGCCCTAGCTACTGAGCCACAGGTGCCGAGCCATATACAAGGGAGTATCATTCAGCCATAAAAAGAAATTAAGTACGGGGCGGCACCTGTGGCTCAGTGAGTAGGGCGCCGGCCCCATATACTGAGGGTGGCAGGTTCAAGCCCGGCCCCACCAAACTGCAAAAAAAAAAAATAGCCGGGCATTGTGGCGGGCGCCTGTAGTCCCCACTACTCTGGAGGCTGAGGTAAGAGAATTGCCTAAGCCCAGGAGTTGGAAGTTGCTGTGAAGTGTGTGACGTCATGGCACTCTACCGAAGGCGATACAGTGAGACTCTGTACCTAAAAAAAAAATAGAAATTGGGCAGTGCCTGTGGTTCAAAGGAGTAGGATGCCAACCCCACATACTGGAGGTGGTGGGTTCAAACCCAGCCCCAGCCCAAAACTGCAAAAAAAAGAAAGAAAGAAATTAAGTCCTGATACATGATACATGCTTCTACCATCATAGATGAACCTTGAAAACATTATAGTAAGTGAAAGAAGCCAGACACAAAAGGCCACATTCTGTAAGATTCCATTTATATGAAATGACCAAGATAAGCAAATTCATAAGAGACAGAAAGTAGATAGTGGTTGCCAGAGGCTGGGGAGAAGGGAGAATGGGGAGTAACTGCTAATAGAGACAAGGTTTTCTTTTGGGGGTGATAAAAATGTTATATAGGTGTGATGGGCTCGGCGCCTGTGGCTCAACGGGCTAAGGTGCCAGCCACGTACACCTCAGCTGGGTTCGAATCCAGCCCGGGCCCGCCAGGCAACAATGACGGCTGCAACCAAAAAAAAAAAAAAAAATGGCCGGGCGTTGTGGCGGGCGCCTGTGGTCCCAGCTACTTGGGAGGTGGAGGCAGGAGACTCGCTTGAGCCCAGGAATTGGAGGTTGCTGTGAGCTGTGATGCCACGGCACTCTATCCAGGGTGATAGCTTGAGGCTCTGTCTCAAAAAAAAAAATATATATAGGTGTGATGGATGTATAACTCAGGGAATATAGTAAAAACTACTGAATTGTATACTTTTTTTTTTTGCAGTTTTTGGCCGGGGTTGGGTTTGAACCCCCTACCTCCAGCATATAGGGCGGCACCCTATTCTTTTTAGCCACAAGCGCCGCCCTGAATTGTATACTTTTAAAGGGTGAACTTTATGGTATGTGAATTATATTTCAATTAAGCTGTTTATAAAATCATAAATAAAATTAATAAAATGAATACATACAACATGAGTGAATTTCAAAAGCATTATGCTAAAAGAAGCCAGACACTGAGAAATACAATAAGATTCCATTTGTCTGTTCTAAAACAGACAAAATCAGTCTACGGTGATGGAAATCAGATCAGTAGTTGCCTGAGGCAGGGTGTGGGGAATAGATTCCCTTTAAGGGGCGTACCAGGGAACATTCCAGGGTAATAAAAATGCCCTATTTTTTGATAGGACTGGTGATTGCATGGGTGTATATACTGGTCAATACTCATGAAACTGTACATGAAGATGTGTGCATGATAGTGTATGTACATTTTTACTTCAATAAAGTTATCTAAAAAACAAAACCCAGGCTCAGCCCCTGTAGCTCAAGCGGCTAAGGTGCCAGTCACATATACCAGAGCTGAGGGGTTCGGATCCAGCCCGGGGCCTGCCAAACAATGACAACTACGACCAAAAAATAGCTGGGCGTTGTGAAAGGCACCTGTAGTGCCTCCTGAGGCTGAGGCAAGAGAATCGTTTAAGCCCAGGAGTTGGAGGTTGCTGTGAGCTATGACATTACAGCACTCTCCCCAGGGCGATAGCTTGAGGCTCTGTTTCAAAAACAAACAAACAAACAAACAAACAAAAACCCTCATAGATTTCTCTAAGTCAGGCAATACAATATAATGAGCAGAACATCCTAACGGTTCCAGCGTGGTACACCCTGAGGGAATAATAATAGAGCATTTGCACAGCTTTACTTGAGGGCGCTTGGCTAGGGTGCTCTGAGCCTGAGGCTCCCTGCCTGGGCTCTGGCCACCCCCAGACCTGACTGAGGGCTACAGTGACTGTGGACGTGCTTGGGAAGCTCAGAGTGCTGATTAAGAGAGTAGACTCCGGGTTCAGATTGACCCTGGATAAGGAGTGTGTTTGGTTGATAACTGTCTGTGTGGCCTTGGGCAGATTTATTTATTTCTCAGTGTCTCCCTTTCCTCATCTGTAAAATGAGGATAGTAATAACAGTTACCTCAAAAGATCATCGATATGATTAAATGAGATAGTATGTAAAAAATTCATGGCATTTACCTGGTACAGCATAATTAATCAGTTACAACCATCTCTATAATGGGATAAGAGCTATCAGACCATTTAATGAGAACATAAAGATCTATCTGCTTGGCTAGTAAAGTTTTTCATTCTAAAAAAAATTCTTTAAAACTTTACATCTTAGGGTGGCGCCTGTGGCTCAAAGGAGTAGGGCGCCAGCCCCATATACTGGAGGTGGTGGGTTCAAACCCAGCCCCAGCCAAAAAAACCCAAAAAAACTGCAAAACAAACAAACAAACAAGCAAGCAAACAAACAAACAAAACCAACTTTACATCTTGGACACTTCAGTTCTCATTCTAAAATACAAACGAATCCCAAGCAGTGTCCAATCTGCCACCAAGTTGTTGGGTTTTGTGCTGAGTTTTCACTACATCTGTCGCAGAACCTCTGTGTCTGTCTCTGCCTTACTGCCCCTCCCAGTCTCTTTGCTTCTCCACTGGGATCAGAGAGAACCCCCAAGTTAAGAGGGCACAAAAGAATAGGTGTTTGAATGGAAGCATCCCCACCCTTCCCCCACCCTTCTCTCCTCCTTCCATCCCTGGCGCCTATAATCACCGGGCGGTCTGAGGCTCCGAGGCTAAGTGGTAGTTTTGCCCAAGGTGGGGGGGCTTGGGAACCACACCCCTGCCCCTGGGGCCCTCCTGGCCATTCCCTGTATCTCAGCCTCCTCCACTGTCAAGATGGGTCTGAAGGGGGCATGGTGTTTCCCATGGTGCGGGTGCCGGAGACGGCGGGGGACTGAAAGAGGTGCAGGTACAGGGATGGACTGAAGGAAAAGGGGACTGTTGGACAGACAGATAATTGCATTGGGAAGAAAGATAAATGCTCAAACCAGCAAAGGGAAAAAGGATCATCTTTTTCCCAGGTGGGTGGGAGATCCCTCAAGTCTTCACAAGACTGGCTAAACACTTTGTAGGGCCTAGTACAAAATGAAAAAGTAGAGCCTCTTGTTAAAAATTTAAGAATTTCAAGAAGGTGACAGCAGAGCACTGTGAAAGCATGGCAGTCCTTCTGAGGAGGGAGGACCCTGTGCAGCAGCTGCACAGGAGGCACGTCCGTGAGCTCGTCTTACTTGCTGGGCAACATCCCCTCTTCATTTCCCTGTTACTGTCACCGCACTCCTCACCAGTCCCCAGGTCCCTAAGTGTCTTCCCTTGCTTGGTTCTTTCTTAACCTCAGGTTGGGGTAGAGTGGAGGGGGTTGAACTCTGACCTACAACTTCCTTCTCTTTCTCTGACCCTTTTAGGCCTGGGTCCTGCTGTCCCTCCAGACCCCAGCCCAGCAACAGCCCCCACTGTGGCTGAGGGAGGGATACCCTTACCGGAGGCTGGTGCCTACTTCAGCAGGAAAGCCCGACTCTCCTTCCGCCACCAGCTGCATGATATAGCATCAGCCAACGACTCCACTATTTGAAAGAGACAACCAAGGGCTGAAACTCCAGGAAGGCTTGGCAACCTTCCTTCCCTATATTTCTGTGATCCCATTGTCTGGCTCTCTGGGTCCCTCATAACCCTTCCATTAAATACCTTCAGAGTTGCCCAGTGTTGTGTGTATGTGGGTGTGGGAGGGTTGGGTTGGGGAGCAGACAGAAGTGGGTGCAAGGTGCTAGCACTGGGTTATGGGGCTGAGATGGGAAGTGTTGCATGGGGTAGGAGTGGGGACACAGGAATGGTGAATACAAGGCAGCTGATGTAATGCACAGCCCAGTTGTGGCTAAGAGGAAAGTAGGAGTTTGTAGAAATCAGGCTTTAGAGTTGAGTATAGTGAGCAGTTTAGGAAGGTTGGGGGCTAGGCTAGACAGAAGATGGGGTTAGGGACCATGTCGATTCAATAAATATTGAGTGTCTACCCCCTCCCAGGCATTGAAGATGTATTAATGAACCAAGAAGAAAGAATTCTGTTCTCACTGAGCTTTCTAGAAGGGGAAAGTAGACAATAATAATATACAAGTAAACAAATAGGCGTGACAATATGAGATAGTATTAGGCGCTATAAACAGGGTTTCCGGGAGGTTGAGGAGGGTGGACACTTGAGCTCAGGAGTTTGAGAACAGCCTGAGCAAGGGTGAGACCCCACTTCTACTAAAAACAGAAAAATGAGCAGGTCCTTGTGGCTGGCACCTATAGTCCCAGCTACTCAAGAGGCTGAGGCAAGAGGATCTTTTGAGCCCAAGAGTTTGAGTTGCTGTAAGCTATGATGCCACAGCACTCTATGGAGGGCAACAAAGTGAGCCTCTGTCTCGAGAAAAAAAAGAAAAAAGAAAAAGGAAAATTAAACAGGGTAATGTGTTAATTTTGCATGATCAGGAAAGGTCTTTCTGATAAGGTGACATTTGAGCTGAGACCTGAATGATGAACAGTCATGTGAAAACCGGGGGATGATGCCAGCATAGGTCCATCCACCAATTCTAACAAATGTATAGCTTTGGTGCAGGATGTTGATATTGGGGGAGGCTGTGCATCTGTGGGGACAGGGGACATATGGGAAATTCTGCACCTTCCACTCAATGTTGCTGTAAACCTAAAACTGCTCTAAAAAATAAAGTTAATTAAAAAAATAGTTGCACAGCCTGGCATGGTGGCTCATGCCTGTAATTCTAGGATTCTGGGAGGCTGAGGCAGGTCTGAGCTCACAGGTTTGAGACCAGCCTGAGCAAGTCAGACCCCGTCTCTAAAAATAGCCAGGCATTGTGGCAGGCACCTGTAGTCTCAGTTACTTGGGAGACTGAGGCAAGAGAATCGCTTGAGGCCAAGGTTTTGAGGTTACTGTGAGCTGTGATGCCACAGCACTCTACTGAAAACAAATTGAGACTCTGTCTCAAAAAAAACAAAACAAAAATTAGAGAAGAGCAGTCCCAGGCAGAAAACACAGCCAAGTGTCAGCACGAAACTTTGCCCAGGAGTTCTAGGAAACAGAGAAAAAGCTGTTCACCAGAAAAATCTTGACACCAGAGTGTCAAGATCAGGGGAACTGGCGGCGCTGGTAGCTCAGTCGGCAGGGCGCCAGCCGCATACACCTAGAGTAGCAGGTTCGCAGGTTCAAACCTGGCCCAGGCCTGCTAAGCAACAAGGACGATTGCAACCAAAAAAGTAGCTGGGCATTGTGGCAGGCACCTGTAGTTCCAGCTACGTGGGAGGCTGAGGCAAGAGAATCGCTTAAGCCCAAGAGCTTGAGGTTGCTGTGAGATGTGATGCCACGGCACTCTCCCCAGGGTGACAGTTTGAGACTCTGTCTCAAAAAAAAAAAAAAAAAGATTAGGGGAACTGTTAGGTCTTCCAATGTAGGCTACGGCAAGGAACCAAAACAGTACTCTAGATGGAATGGGAAGACATTGAAGACTGTTAAGCAGGGAAAGAACAAGGCATCACATTTACGAAGAACACCTTGGTTGCCGTTTGGGGAAAGGACGGTAGAAAGGCAAACGTGTAGCAGCAAGGCCATTAAGGAGTTTGGTATTGTCCTCCGGGCAAGAGATGATGGTGGCTGGAATAAAGACATTCTATGGTAATGATGAGAGGTAGAAGGATTCTAAATATACTTTCAGAGTCTTCAGAACAGGTACAGTGGCTCGTGCTTATAATCCTTGCACTTTGGGAGGCTAAGGTAGGTGGATTGCTTGAGCTCAGGAGTTCGAGACCAGCCTGAGTAAGAGTGAGACCTTGTCTTTACTAAAAATAATAAAACTAGCCAGGTGTTGTGGCATATGCCTATAGTCCCAGCTAATTGAGAGGCTGAGGCAAGAAGATCTCTTTAGCCCAAAGTTTGAGGTTGCTGTGAGCTATGATGATGCCATAGCACTCTGCCTAGGGCAATAGGGTAAGGCGCAGTCTCAAGGAAAAAAAGTTTTCAGAACATACTGTCCTGATTGAATGAGTACAAGGATCAAAGATTGGCTTGGTGCCTGTAGCACAGTGGTTATGGCGCCAGCCACATATATCGAGGCTGGCAGGTTCAAACCCAGCCCAAGTCAGCTAAACAATAATGACAACTGCAACAAAAAATAGCCAAGTTTTGTGGCAGGCGCTTGTAGTCCCAGCTATTTGGGAGGCTGAGGAAAGAGAATCACTTGAGCACACGAGTTTGAGGTTGCTATGAACTGTGATGCGACGGTACTCTACCGAGGGTGACATAGTGAGTCTCTGTCTCAAAAAAAAAAAAAAAGGATCAAAGATGGATGCCTTGAGATAGGGAGGACTGAGGGAACAGGTTTTAGCACAAAAATCAAAAGTTCTACATTTTATTTAAGTTAGTTACATGTTCGGGGTCAGAGATCCTTCTCTGCTCTTCCTCACTTAAAGTAAGAGCATTCTACCTCCTAAGGAAGCCTTCTTCCTACCCTCTGAAACCTTCTAGGGGAGGGCATAATCTAGAACATTTTCAAATATGGCTTCCACAGTTTCTCAATCCACAGACTGGAGAAAAGAAGACTAGCGGAAGAACGAGAATATGTTGTATCAATGGGATATACCACTGAGCTCCTTTAGGTGCCTGGCTTGAGTGAGTACAACTTCAGAGGGGCCAGAGCCCAGTTTCAGCTTCCCATCCAAGGGGCTGAGGACTGCCTTATTATTACATTCTCTATGGCAATGGTGGCTTCCAGAGCTGCCAAAAGCACTTCCGGTGGCTTCCCTCTCCCACCCAACATTAACCTTAATTCCATTTGCAGATAAGGCCCGCTTTTCTCCCAAAAGCCAAGGAAGTCAAAGTGTTGCACTGATGAGGTAACAGAGTAAGTGTGAAGAGAGAAGACCATGAGGTTGGGTTGGAGAAGAGTCCTGACAGGCTTCTTTTGTCTACTTGCCCTGGCAATGGAGGCTTGTTCAGTGTCCATGGCCAATGTATCTTACTCTGTAAGCTTGTATCTTGCTCCTACTCTGTAACCTACTTTTCTCTTCCTCAATAAACTTTGTTCTATGCCTGCCTTACAAAAAAAAAAAAAAAAAAAAAATAGGAGCAGGGCATGGTGGCTCACACCTCTAACGGCCGGCCAGCACTTGGGCAGCTGAGGCGGGTGGATTGCCTAAGCTCACGGGTTCCAGACCAGCCTGAGCAAGAGTGAGACCAAGTCTCTAAAAAAATAGCCAGGCGTTATGGCAGGCACCCGTAGTCCCAGCTACTTGGGAGGCTGAGGCAAGAGAATCACTTGAGCCCCAGTGTTTGAGGTTGCTGTGAGCTACGACACCACAGCATTCTTAGGGCAACAAAGTAAGACTTTCTCCAAAAAAAAAAAAAAGAGTACTGGCAGGAAGCAGGCTGAGGGAAGGTGGCCCCAATATCAGTCAGAATTCTGAGTTCCACCTTGGACTTGAACAGGCAGCGAGTAATGCTGGTAGTCCCCACATCGCCCACACGCCAATGGCTCAAGAACCTGGATATGGTGAGAAAGAAAGTTTGCAGGAAGATGGTCTGGAGGAGAGGTTTGAAAAGCACCCATGGAAAGGTTTCCTGAGGAATGAAGCATTCATAATCTCCCTTCATCTCTTCTCTAACTCCTTCTGAGATCAGTATAATGGTCTGTAGTCTGTGGGCCAGATAAATTCATGCTTGAGGTCAAGAAAAGAATCCCAAAGCACAGATTCTCTTTGACAAACTTTATTAAATTTTATGTTAGTATGGGGTATCTCATATTGCATTCTAGAGTCCCAGGATTCAAGGGGGTGGTAAAGTGGCAATGGTGAATTTGGGTATCTGGTCTCCTAAAAGTACCTGCCGTTCTACCCCTGACTCTGCAATAGCTGCCAGACGGATCACCCCTCCACTGGAGCCATCTCGCTCCATGGCCAAAGCGAGAGCTGTGGATAAAAGGAAAAGGTGGGTTTAGAGTCAGATGATGGGATCACTGCAAGGAATGAGGAATGTTGACCTGGCTTGGGTTGGGGGAGGGAAAACTTTAAGCTTACAGCCTAGAAGCCCAGATTCTTACCATTGGCAGTGAATTCCAGACATTCTTCCTTAGTCATGCCTTCCCGGTAGGTAGCATCGACATAGCCATAGATATAGGAGCTCCCAGAGCCTCCAATGGCAAAGGACTGTCTTACCATCATACCCCCCATAGGCACTGAATACACCTGTCAGAGGGAGGGAGAAGAGTCACCAGTTGTACCCTGTACCCTCCTGCCAACACATGTATATTCCCCTTTCCATTGTGGTATTGGTCTGGAGAGAGTTAGTAGTTAAGAGTAAGTGGGTCAGAGGCCAGAAAGAGAAATTTTAAAAAGGCTGGGGATCAAAAGTATGGCTCCAGGAGAAGTTCTGACCTGCCCTCCTTCTTGAGGGTCCCAGCCAGCGATGATAATTCCCGCCATGAGGTCTTCCCGATATCGATAACACATTTCTTTAAAGAGGCTGGCTGCTGTGTGCACCAGTGGAGGCTCATTCAGTTCAATGCTAGATGTTGAGGACAGTCACAGAGAAAGAAGTGTGAGGACCTTGAAGTCAGGCCAGTTAGCTCTTCAGAAGGTCCAAATTCCCTTCAGATACATGCTCCTCCCCTGCCCATAAGCACCTGTGGAAACCAAGCTGGTAAGTGACAGCATCAGCTACTGCTTGGGTATCAGCTGCTGAGCCTGACCGGCAGCAGAAAATGCGATCGTGAATAGGAGTCAGCTTGTCAGTCACTCGATTGGCGATGTAAGACCTGCAGGACGGCAGAATAGTGAGGGAAGGACCCACCTGCCTCCCACCTCCATCCATCACTACCCAATTCCTTAGGGTCAGGGATAGGAATTCTAGTATAAACCTATTAGTTCCCAACCAAACTGAAATATGCTAGATAGAGAACAGTTTTGAAGGATTTCACCAAATGGTGAGGGGAACTAGTAGCAGAAAGTGGGACAAATCTTTAGAGGAAGAAGAAACCTCCCTTCCACAGTAGTCTGTGAAGGGTAAGGGTGGCCTGGCAGGCAGGGAAGGAAAGGAAAGACGGGGGGAAGCGAAGCGGGAAGACCTTCACAAATACGTCCTGAGCTCACCCAGTGGTGGTTCTGGAGTCCGCCCCCAATACCACGCCCCCGTCAAACTGAACCGCCATGATAGTGGTCTGGGAAAAGGGAGAAAAAGTGAGTCTAGGCCTTTCCACATCCTTCAGCATACACAAACCCTAAGGATCCCTCTATCCATGTTCCAGAATACGGAATTCGTGCGCTGCCGACGCTTTTCAAAACTCATAAGGGCCTCAACACCACTCAGAAAACCAGAATTCCGATCCTCAAATCCGAAAGGACTCATCCCCTCCTTTTAGCCCAGGGGCTTCACTCGGCCCGCAGGACATCAGAATTCCACGTTTCAACACACCCTTCCTGCTACGAACGTACCGCGCTACCCTAACATCCTTAGGACACCTTTTCCCCTGACTCCGGCACAAAGCAGTCCATCTTCCCTCCGTCCCCACCAGATCTCCCAAACTACTCGGGCTTTATCTTTCCATCGCGTCGGGCTCTATGCACATCTTATGAACTCCGACTCCTTCCTCACCCCTGTGGAAACTTCCCGGTTTTCCCAGTCTGGAGCGATGGCCTCCGGCCCCCAGGCCGGAGCCGGCCCCTGCCCGCGAGCAGCTACCAAGGCGGCTGCCATCTTCCTTCTCCGGTGTTGCCTCAAAGCAACTGTCGTAAAGCGCCCTGTCACTCTCTTCAGGGGCGCTGGGAGGCCTTCTTGGAGGGAGGCTACGCTGGGGTTGACGACAGGAGGGAAAAGAAACACGCACAGTACCGCAGGGGTACGTTTCTTTTGCGACAGTGAGCACTTGTTGGCAAGCAACAACAACAAAAGTCTGCAAAAACCGTTCCTATTGGCCTGCGCTTGTGCTGATCTGATGGGAGTTACAGTTCAAAGAGCCCACGAGATAGACTTGAGAGTGTGTCGGAATGAACGGCAGTATGTTTTTATTTCTCTTGGGCTAGCAGTGGAATTGCTGGGTCCTATGGTAACTCTATGTTTAACATTTTGAGGCGCCGATGAACGTTCTCCAACGGCAGCTGCACCATTTTACATTCCCACCAGCCATTTATGAAGGTTCTGATTTCTCTACATCCGCGAGAACACTTGTTACTGTGCCGCGTTTTGATTACAGCCATTCTAGTGGATGTGAAATGGCATCTTGTGGTTTTGATTTGTATTTCCCTAATGATTAGTAATGCTGAGCATATTCCTGGGTGTGAATTGCTATTTATATACATATGCTTTGTTGTTGTTTTATACAGAGCCTCAAGTTTTCACCCTGGGTAGAGTACTGTGGCATCATAGCTCACAGCAACCTCCAATTCTTGGGCTAAAGCGAGTCTCTTGCCTCCGCCTCCCAAGTGGCTGGGACTACAGGCGCCCGCCACAATGCCCGGCCATGTTTTGGTTGCAGCCGTCATTGTTTGGCGGGCCCAGGCGGGATTCGAACCCGCCAGCTCAGGTGTCCGTGGCTGGCGCCTTAGCCCGTTGAGCCACAGGCGCCGAGCCTGTTGTTGTTGTTTTTTAGACAGCCTCAAGCTGTCACCCTGGATAGAGTGCTGTGGCATCACAGCTCACAGCAACCTCCAATTCCTGGGCTCAAGCGAGTCTCCTGCCTCCGCTTCCCAAGTAGCTAGGATTACAGGCGCCCGCCACAACACCCGGCCATTT
>CAUYRH010071367.1:0-18712 GCA_963574655.1 Perodicticus potto
CGGGCGCCTGCAGTCCCAGCTACTTGGGAGGCGGAGGCAGGAGACTCGCTTGAGCCCAGGAATTGGAGGTTGCTGTGAGCTGTGATGCCATAGCACTCTATCCAGGGTGACAGCTTGAGGCTCTGTCTCAAAAAAAAAAAACAAAAAAAAAAGACAAAAACAATACCAATAGGTTCGGGGCAGCGCCTGTGGCTCAGTGGGTAGGGTGCCAGCCCCATATACCGAGGGTAACGGGTTCAAACCCGTCCCGGCCAGCTAAAACAGCAGTGGCAACTGCAACAAAAATACCCAGGTGCTTGTAGTCCCAGCTACTTGGGAGACTGAGGCAAGAGAATCACCCTAGCCCAAGAGCTGGAGGTTGCTGTGAGCTGTGACACTAATGCACTCTACCCAGGGCGACAAAATGAGACTCTTTCTCAAAACAAACAACCAACCAATAGTTCTTAAAACTGTGATTTCAAGTATAACAATATACAAGTCTTGAATAACATCATTTCATTATCATGTTGAGGAAAAAAAAAATTGTTTTTTTTTTGTATGTCATTCTGCACACAGTTTCCAAGAACCTATTGCAACGTTAAGTGAGTTTGCAGTCCCTCTCTTCATGTCAGGACACATTCTCCCCTTCCCCACCAACCTCCACAGTAATGCTCTAAAGCTTAACAAATTTGAACCATTTTCCATCTCACCATACTGCACCAGTGACGGGGACTGTGTTGTTGAGCCCATGTCCCAAGAGGAGGTGGTGGTGCTTCCAGATTGAGAATGCTGAGCTGCCAACTGAGCCAGGGCTTGAGCAGTCTTGAATTGCTCCAAGAACTGGGAGCCAGTGGTGCTGCTGCTGCCTTTAGATTCACTGACATCACCGAATCCTTTCCCTAACATGCTCACCTGCAGATCAACAAAAGAGATGAGAGCAATCTACAGCCATTGACTCTGATCAGAAAGACACTTCTGCAGACTGAGAACAGACAAATAAAACAACCCAGACTAGGTAGAGTATAGTACATTAGAATATAAAATCTAGAGTTAGACAATCACAGATTCACACTCTAGTTGTTTAATCTTGGAAAAATTAACTTTTCATTTCTCTTTGCCTCAGTTTCCTCCTCTGAAAATAGGAATGAAAGTAGTGCCTCATAAAGTTGTATGGGGATTAAAGAAATATTAAAGCACTTAATACATGAATGGCATATATGAGAGCCATTAAAACTCAGACCATCACCATCCTTTCCCCTCTCCCCCTCCTCCTCCTCAGGGATAAAAGCTCTGATTCCCTTCTTTCTACATTTTAAAATCAATCAATAATTGACTATTAAATGAACATGGATGTAATATAAAAAATTTACTTCAGCTATTAAGGTCCCTGACCTTTGCATTAAATTAACTCGAAAGATCCATCATCACATGGAAGGGGTCAATAAAATTATTTAAACCTCAAAAGAAACAAAAACTGGAGCCCCATCTTGACACCTCGAATAACTAACAAACAAGAAAAGGTAATGGGCCATCCCAACGTCTGCACTAGCTAATCCAGTGACAGGTCAGCATGATTTGACTGCTTCCTCAATGTATACCACATATCCCAGTTGAACAGGGTGATCACTGTATGATAACCAAGCAAAACTTCCTTTTAATGTTTCTAGGGAATTCTCCCCATCAAGTAAAACCATCAGTCTAGCGTGGAGGATAAACTATGCGGCCTTGACTAGTCTCAAAAACCCTCCAAGGAGATTAAATCTAGTTTCCTTAGCTGGTTAATCACCTCCTCCTCCACCTCCTCCAGCAGTGCTCCTCTTATACAAAACCTGTCTGACTTCAGATAAAACTTCTCACTGCAATCCAGAGCCATAGCCCAAGATTACGAAAACAAAACCCTCAAAGTCTGTGGCACACAGATGATTTCAGGAAGGTAATGGGTATTAAATATTCAGCAAATGCAAAGCATTATATTACAAACACAGAAAATTACCTAATATTTATTATAATATTCACAAATATAAAGAGAGGAATTCCTGTTATTTCGATCTGTTAAATTTTAAGGGAATTAATCCTCTAAGATTTATTCTCAATGGACATTCAATATCACACTAATACAGGTAATGAGAATAGTATTTATAGTTTGACATATCAGGTGGTACACATTAAATGGAATGTTAAAAAGTGGATTATGGGCTCGGTGCCTGTGGCTCAAGTGGCTAAGGCACCAGCCACGTACACCTGAGCTGGAGGGTTCGAATCCAGACCGGGCCGCCACACAACAATGATGGCTGCAATCAAAAAATGGCCGGGCGTTGTGGCGGGCGCCTGTAGTCCCAGCTACTTGGGAGGCAGAGGCAAGAGACTCGCTTGAGTCCAGGAATTGGAGGTTGCTATGAGCTGTGATGCCACAGCACTCTATCCAGGGCAACAGCCTGAGGCTCTGTCTCAAATAAAAAAAAAAAAAAAGTAGATTATGCTGAAAACATCTTTTTGATATCAAAATTTTGATTTGATTATAAATGTTTGTAAATTCAGACTGTGAAAGTAATTAAAAGAGACAGAACAATTAACCTCATTTTCCAGTTATGTATCTTATGGGTTGGTAATTACTTCTTGATCATCACTGCACCTTCTTCTGACCTCTGTCCTATTTCCTTTCCTCTCTTTCTGTTTAATCCCAACACTTCTCCCCTTTTCCCTCCCCCCGCCAACTCTTCTGATCAATTACCTTTTTCCTGTGTGGCAAAACATTAGCCACTGCTAAATCAACACACCAAAAAAACCATTTTAAGACAATAGTTAAAAACTAACAGATGGGACAGGAGTGGAGGCTCATACCTGTAATCCCAGCCCTCTGGGAGGCCTGAAGCTGATGGATCCCTTCAGCTCAGGAGTTCCAAACTAGCCTGAAGAAGAGCCAGACCCTGTCTCTAAAAACAGCCAAGTGTTGGGCGGTGCCTGTGGCTCAGTAAGTAGGGCGCCGGCCCCATATACCTAAGGTGGTGGGTTCAAACCCAGCCCCACCGAATTGCAACAAAAAAATAGCCGGGTGTTGTGGCGAGCGCCTGTAGTCCCAGCTACTCGGGAGGCTGAGACAGGAGAATTGTCTAAGCCCAGGAGCTGGAGGTTGCTGTGAGCTGTGATGCCACAGCACTCTACCAAAGGCGACAAAATGAGACTCTATCTCGAAGAAAAAAAAAAAACAAACCTGACAGAGTTCAGGATTAGTTCAGCCTTTTTCTAGTTAAAATAATTACTATAAAGCCAGGCATGGTGGCTAATTCCTGTAATCCCAGAACTGTGGGAGGCTGAGGTGGGAGAATTGCTTGAGCTCAGAGTTTGAGACTCGCCTGATCGAAACTGAGACCCCCCCCCCCAAACTCACAAAAAAAATGAAAAAACCCAGCCAGGCGCCACAGCAAGTGCCTATAATCCCAGAGGCTGAGGCAGTGGGATGCCCACAGCCTGAGTCTGAGGTTGCAGTGAGCTACGACGCCACTGCACTCTGCTCAGGGGCATAGGGTAGGACTCTGTCTCAACAACAAAAAATAAATAAAAGCAAAGAAATAAAAACTAAGCAAGGAAATAAAATTAAAGAAAAAAACCCAAAAATAATTACTGTAAGTGGAAAAATATAACTACATGCACACACACAGTCTGCTTCCCGCTTACAACTTTAGTTATCCCTCAACCAGAAAATAAACAGAAGAAAGAAAGAGAAAAAAGAAAAAGCAGTTACTTCTTAGGACTTACTGACTATAAGAAAATCAGTACTCGTCATCATCTTTGTTTACCTTAAGTGATTCCTTTGATGTAGTTTATGACCTTGGATTTTTTTTTTTTAAGAGACAGAGTCTCATGCTGTCACAGCTCACAGCAACCTCCAACTCTTGGGCTTAGGGATTCTCTTGCCTCAGCCTCCTGAGTAACTGGGACTACAGGCACCCGCCACAACGCCTCGCTATTTTTTTTGTTGCAGTTTGGCCGGGGCTGGGTTCAAACCCGCCACCCTTAGTATATGGGGCCGGCGCCCTACTCACTGAGCCACAGGCACTACCCAACCTTGGACTTTTTAAATGTTCTGAATCAACAAATCACATGTATAGGTAATTTATAATACTGTTACTAATACCACATTTATACATTCCTGCAAAATAAAAGAGCAAGCACCCTTATCCCTATTTACAGAAAAATGAAAACACATCTCATATAGTGGCAGATTTGAGAAGACCATTGGTTCTTGGAAGCCTAGTCTGCAAACATCTGATTTAAGTAAACATAAGGCAATTCTGCTCCATCAAGAACTGGGCTAGGCAAGGTGGCTCAGGGCTATAATCGTAGCACTCTGGGAGGCCAAGGCAGGAGAATAGCTTGAGCTCAGGATTTCAACACAAGTCTGAACAAGAGTGAGAACCCATTTCAACTAAAAATAGAAAAATTAGTGGGCATGGTAACAAGCACCTATAGTCCCAGCTACTTGGGAGGCTGAGGCAGAAGGATCACTTAAGCCCAGGAGTTTGAGGTTACTGTGCGCTAGATTGATGCTGTGCCATTCTAATCTGAACAAGGGAGTTAGACTGTCTCAACAAAAAAAAAGTGACAAAACTGGAATGCTTACAATCAACCATGAAAGGTTCATTAGCATTGCAAAGGTTTAAAATTTGTTGACAAGTTTATGCCATTTATTTTCTTCCTCTCTTCAGGTGTAATAGCAAATAGTATACAGCACAGTGAGTATTCAAAAAATGGTATTAACTCACTTTTATAAGAAGATCCAGGCTCGGCGCCCATAGCTCAGTGGTTAGGGCGCCGGCCACATGCACTGGGGCTGGTGGGTTCCAACCCAGCCCGAGCCTGCTAAACAAACAAACAAACAAACAAAAATAGCCGGGCATTGTGATGGGCACCTGTAGTCTTAGCTACAAGGGAGGCGGAGGCAAAAGAATCACTTGACTCCAAGAGTTTTGAGTTTGCTGTGAGCTGTGACGCCACAGCACTCTACCGAGGGCAACATAGTAAGTCTGTCTCGGAAAAAAAAAAAAAAGAAAGAAAGAAAAGAAAAGAAAGAAAAAAAATCCAGTTGGTCCAAAACCTAAGTCCTCTCTTAGAGGACTACCAATCCCCTACCACCCAACTCAGCATCTCTATACCCGAAGCTGCTTAAGACAAAGAAGACACCTCACGCTGCCACAAAGCTCTGTCTTTGGTAGAAGGAATGACTGTGCATGTGGGCTGGCAAGAAGGTTTGACTGATTAGGATAAACCATTTTTCCTACTTACCATACTATGATGAGAAAATGTGTTCCCCGAAGCAGGCTGTGACATGGCACTCTGTTTTGAGTTACTAAACACCAGTGGCTGGGCCAGAGAAGGAGCCTGAGATGGATCCAGATTAGATGAATCATTCTCCATTGAAGATGGTGTCTTCCCCAACAGAACAGCAAGGTCAATTCTAGTGGGGAGAGGGAAAGGGATCGTGATGGTGATGGAATGTTCAGGCATTCCACAACACCAAACTGAGATTACAGTTAGATCAAAATGAAGTCCCTTAGTAGTCATACTTCTAATTGGACTCAGAAACAAAAACCTTGAAATGCTTCATTTTACCAAAATAACACACAAGGACTACTACAGCATCCAGAGAAATTCTACTGATGTTGCCAACAATAATGGTGACTTAAAATTTTTACTTCAGTGAACTTATTTTTTTTTTTTTTGAGTTCATTATGTTCCCTCAGTAGAGTGCCGTAGCGTCACAGCTCACAGCAACCTCCAACTCTTGGGCTTAAGCAATTCTCTTGCCTTAGCCTCCCAAGTAGCTACAGGCGCACATAACAATACCCAGCTATTTTTACCAGCAGTAGTAATTATTGTTTAGCTGGCCTGGGCCAGGTCAAGCCCGCCACCCTTGGTGTACGTGGCTGGCGCCGTAACCACTGTATACAGGCGCCAAGCCTGAACTTATTAATTTAATGAAATATCAAATGTTTTAATATGAAGCTCAATAACTGGGCAAAAACTTACAACGCTTGTCCATGATTTCAATACTAAATACCTGCTATTACCAATTTCTGTTATAAAACCATATACCAGAACTCTGTTATCTTTAAGTGGTTTAAAACAGAGATGGCGTAAGAGACTTTTTTCTCCCAACTTTAAAAACCTTTCAAGTTACCTGTGAGATAATAAAAGTATGTATCTGGGCTCTGCTTTGTTCCTAGCACAGAGCTCCTAAAACACTTAGAACTTCCTAAGTGTTCCTATTAGTGTTAACCTTTTGTTATCATAACAAGCTTCCTTCAACCACACCAGAATTTATGCTATTAAGACCCAGAATAGGGTCCCTAGAAGCTTCAAGATGGGGGCTGGCCACAGGGAACCTTCAGCCACTTCCAACCCCACACAACTCCAGGGGAAGTAAATTAGCTATTAAGTTCAATGGCCAAAGACTTAACCAGTCATGCCTAGTTAATGAAACTTTGATTCAAAAACCTCGAATAGGGCAGCGCCTATGTCTCAATGAGTAGGCCGCTGGCCCCATATACCAAGGGTAGTGGGTTCAAACTTAGCCCCGGCCAAACTCTAAACTGCAACAACAACAAAAAAACCTCGAACAATGGCTTGGCCGCTGTAGCTCAGTAAGTAGGGTGCCAGCTGGCGGGTTCGAGCCAGGGCCAGGCCTGCTAAACAGCTGCAACCAAAAAAATAGTCGGGCATTGTGGCAGGCACCTACAGTCCCAGCTACTCAGGAGGCTGAGGCAAGAGAATCGCTTAAACCCAAGAGTCTGAGATTACTGTGAGCTGTGACACTACAGCATTCTACCGAGGGCAACACAATGAGACTTTGTCTCAAAAATGAAATCTGGAAAGCTTCAGCATATCTGGAGGGGACATATAAACTCTCTGTGCCCCCACCCATCCATACCTTGTCCTATGCATTTCTTCCATTTGGCTATTCTTAACTTGTATCTTTATAATGACCCAGTAACACTAACTAAAACTCTTTGAGTTCTGAGTCATTATAGTAAATTATCAAACGAGGAGCTTATGGGAACCTCTGAATCTGTAGTTGGCTGGCAGACCTCTGAAGTGAAGCAGTCTTACGAAACTGAGCTGTCAACTTGCGTGGTCTGTGCTAACTCTGGGTAGTGTCAGAAATGAACTGTTGAAGACCTAGCTGGTATCAGAGGCTTGCAGAACTGGTGTGAAAAAACATATTGGTGTCAAAAAATAAAAAAATAAAACCCACTCATTACCACCGATGACATCCTTAACCTTCTATTCCTATCCCACACTTCTTTAGGGCCTTCTGAGTCAAAAGCCATCCTGCCAGGTCTAGAAATAATACAAAGGCTCTCAAGGGATTAAAAAATACCTGAAGAGAATATATCCTATCACTGACCCCTAGAGGTTCAAGTTCTGAAAAGTTCATCAGCTGGATCCTGCTAACCCCAAGGGGAAAAAATGATCACTATACTCAGTGGACTTAGCAGACAAGGACCACTATTATAAAGTAAGAGAAGCAGCCAGTGAGCAGTTCTGCAGAATTCAGAAACAAAAACATTTTCCACTTTCAGCTACTCTTTCCCTTACTTCAAAACAAGTTATATAGTCAATGCTGATAAAGTGACAGGCTAATTTACATAACTGAAGTGCTATTTGGGGGCAGATTCAACTTTAAAATTATAACATATGGACCTCCTTCTATTCAGTAGATTACTTCTCTCTCTTTTTTTTTTTTCCTGCAGAGACAGTCTCACTTTATCGCCCTCGGTAGAGTGCCGTGGCGTCACACAGCTCACAGCAACCTCCAAATCCTGGGCTTAAGGGATTCTTTTGCCTCAGCCTCCCGAGTAGCTGGGACTACAGGCGCCCGCCACAACGCCCTGCTATTTTTCTGTTTTGCACTTGGGCCAAGGCTGGGATTGAACCCGCCACCTTCGGTATATGGGGCCGGCGCCCTACTTGATGAGCCACAGGAGCCGCCCTGTAGATTACTTCTCAATCAATTGAAAGAGGAACCTAATGTTACTTGGTTATTATTATTACCAACATCACAGGAGTTTGTGAAGGCCAGTGCCAATCTTCCTTACAGTTATCTCAACAAATCTTTATGCAAAAAGGTACTAATTTTTGCCATACACTTGCCTCTGGCCAGCAGTGATTGTCACATTCTCCGTAGGTAGAGGCACTGAAGACACATTAGAGGCAGTGAAGATCTTGGTCTCAGAAAGCTGGAAAACAGAGAGAATAGTCACTCCTGGTGTCAGGAAACTGCAGTCAGGAACTTGGCATTAGGTAATGGGAATTCGACACCAAATAAAAGAAAAAAAGCCTACAAAGACAAAACTACCCCAAGGACTCCTGAGTGGATTGACCTTCAGGCACCTTGAATATATGCTCAGTGGTCCTATCTAAAGAAAAGTAGAACCCAGGAACACAAAGTTTACTGGGGTCCCAGCGTCATATGCATAAAGAACTTTCAGGAAGGGTAATATACGTGCTAGACATAAAAAGAGAAAGATCCCTATTCTCCTATTACAGTTCCCAACTCCCACCTGTTATCCAAATCACCTTTACCTTCCACTACTCCCTCTTGAACCCCTCAAAAAAGATCATAGCCAAGATGAAGAAAGAAAAGTTAGTATTTGGCTTTTGGACAGTAAGGGACCAAATACTAATGAGTTATGGTCTTTTGAGAGATAACTTTAACTACATACAATTTTTGCCCTAATACTGATTTTATTACACCTAGTCTTTCCATTCATTAATAAGGTAACAAAATTAGGCAAGTGATTGTAAGGAGTAACTTTTCCTACTATTCAAAAATTGATCTGGGCTTTTTGTTTTACTTCTTAACTAAATCTCTCTGAAAATCAAGGAAACCAACCCCTCCCCAATATATCATTCTCTGAAAGTTGCCTAAGCAACTCTGCTTTGACAAGCCAAATATCAGAAACTAGCAGAATTTGCCCATATTCACAAGGCAGGCTAGCTTAGTTACAATAGAAAATAATTAGCCTCTGATGCTGACACATCTAAAATTTTAAAAACCAGGGACCAGCAATCAATTTTGACATGTCAATTCCTCTGACCACAAAAGCTGTCTTGCCTGACTACATGTAAGTATGGGAAAGTAGATCTTGCAAAGTTGAGAGTTTTATCCATGATCACTGAAAACCATAATTCACAGCAAAAGTTTGACTGTGACCAGGAATCAGCAAAATTCTCTTACTCAGGTAGTACTCAAGTGAATTCACAGAGCTCATTTATACACCACCCATCTATGAGGTTTCCAAGTTGAGTCAAGATCACCAATAGCCAAGGCTACACATACTCATCTCAATTACACCTACAAAGATGGGCTTTGAGTAAACCCAAGGGTTCCAGAGCCAACCTCACTGTAACCTTGAGGATCTGGTACCATCATGCTCACTTTTCCAACCAATTATAGGATCTTATATCAACTACTTAAGCACAAACCAAATAATGGAATGGCTCCCAATAGTCATGTGCCACCAGCAGCTGTGACTGAAGCACTACCTGCCTAGCTCCATTTCTGTGCCCTACCCAACCACCATCTCTTCCTGGGATAAATCCGACAATCAGATATTGGACTTACACAAGTTCACTTGCCCTTTCCATAGAGTGGTTCCACAGAGTCCTGTTCATGCCCAGTCTCCTTCATATAACATATGTGAAATGTTCTGGCTCAGAACACTATTTTGGATGTAAAAGTTTTGGGTCAGAATCTTAAGGGTGAATTTTGAGGGGTAGAAACATACCCACTTTCTATCCCTAAACACCACTTAGGGATAGAAGGCACTAGTGAAGAGTGATCTGGGAATACCTACATCTTCATTCCAGTCTTCAGTCCCCCACTCCTCTGTTGTGGTCCTCCACGCACCTGGGAAGAAAGAAAAAATAGTGAAGTAATTTTACGTGCCAATACAAAACATATGTAGAAAACAGTAAGGTGTTAACATTTTTGGCAGCCAAAAATATTATCAAAATATAGTAATCAGAAAGAATTCTTGGGCTTCAGCAGTAGGGAAAGACTCTTTATAAAAGGACACCTCAAAGTACCAGGTCTTAACAAGTTTGATTTCAAAGCTACTTTCAGTGTTATATTGGAGTCAGGGGAGACTAGACACAAACTCAATGCTCTAGGCAGTATCTTTAAAGTCCTCATGGCTCTGATTTAGTGATCAATTTCGTGAAATGGCAGCAACCACTTTAAACCAGAATATATAAGCAATACTTATTGATGCTATTGTAAGACAAAAAAGACTGCAGGCTGAAGGGAGATGGTAGGTAGAAGTGACAGAAACACAAATGGCTGCAACATGATGGTGAAGGGCAGCAAAGGGGCATTTGAAATTCAAACTGAGAGTAATGAGAACTAATTGCTATTAGAACAGAATTAAAAATGCATACTCAGCAGAAGTCAAGTTTATAGATCTTGAAACTTGAGGAAAGCCCCTCTAGATCTATTGTTCATGGATATCAAGGGATAAGACTGAAAAATCAAGTATGAATTACAGTTATTGCTGTACCCCTACTCATAAAGAAAAGACATTTGACTCTCCCAGGGCATGTACCCTCCTCGTGTTGCTAATATCAAAATTAGGATAAAGCTTCTAATGGAGAGGTCCATAGCAATCAAAACCCTTCATTTGCCACATGTATTATCAGAAAGGATAAATGCCGTTTTTTTTTTTTTTTTTTTTTGAGACAGAGCCTCAAGCTGTCATCTTGGGTAGAATGCCGTGGCATCACAGCTCACAGCAACCTCCAATTCCTGGACTCAAGTGAGGCTCCTGCCTCCGCCTCCCAAGTAGCTGGGACTACAGGTGCCCGCCACAACGCCCGGCCATTTTTTTTTTTTTGGTTGCAGCTGTCATTGTTGTTCGGCGGGCCCAGGCTGGATTCGAATCTGCCAGCTCAGGTGTATGTGGCTGGCACCTTAGCCCGTTGAGCCACAGGCGCCGAGCCATAAATGCCCTTTCTTAAGGAATTTTGGTGAAAATTTCTGTAAGAACAAGGATTCTTCTATTCAACCAAAGAACACAGTAAGAAATAAGAATTCATCTAATAGAAGGGATAAGACTCCTTATTTTCTTCTCTGAAACAATAGTCAATATTCAATAGCTTTTGAAGCCCTCTGTCCAAATGGAAAAAGCTCTTAAGAATGAAAGAAAGCCTAACACTCACATATTTCATGGTCACTGAAGAGAAATATTCTAACACCAAACCCACCTGAAATCCTTCTGAACATTTAACAATGGAAAACCTTATTTCTTACAGGAAAATGTTTAAACTACACCAGAGAAATCCCCAAATCACTTAATAATGACAATGGTCTCAAAGTCCAATCTCAGTATAGGCAGGTTACAAAGCAGTCTCCCTCTCTGTTGACACCACACTCTTCTCATCAACATCCATCTGACCCTGCTTAAATGCAACCCAAGATGAATTAGCACTTATGTATAAACCTGGACTTAGAAGTGATGTGAAACGTTATCTAATCTAGGCTCTCAGTACAAGAATTATTTTTTTGCACTCTGGTGACTTCAACTGAGATGGGAAGGAAAAATGTAGATACTTATTTGGTATGTTACCATAAGCATGTATGGTCACGCGCTAAGGAAGAGAACTATGGTGAGGAAGCATTAAGGAATAGTAAGATGGAACTGCTCTGAACAACAGATTATGGTTTCTATTTCATGAGCAGAAAGCAGTCAATGTAATGTCAACATTCATTAAACTAAACTTACAAGGAAAAAAAGTGGACATATGAAATCAGAACGAAAGAGAAAAAACAAAGAGAAAAATGACATATCCACAAATACTTCAGTTTATGAAAATCTACGAAACAATCCAGGGCAGTTAGGCTCCTGGATCTATCATACCAGGAGCAGTCTCACATTTTCAGAGATAATTTGACTCCTAAACCCCAATGAAATCAAGTCCTAAAACAAAAAAGGACAACCAATGAAATTTTGTTTATGAATGAGAATGTCAACCTCCAATATCACTATGCCTGTAGATATTTTAAGAGTAGGTTTGGATTTATTTTTAAATTAAAGGGGGAATATGAAATTTACTATCATAAAAACACAAAATGAGATTATGCATGAAATTATGTTCCTACCACGAAATTAACAATAGAAAAAAGAGGCCAGGCACCGTGACTCATGCCTGTATTCCCAGCACTTGGGAGGCCAACGCTGGTGGATTGCCTGAGCTTACAGCTTCAAGACCAGCCTAAGCCAGAGCGAGACCTCGTCTCTAAAAAATAGCCGGGCGTTGTGGCAGGCGCCTATAGTCCCAGCTATTTGGGAGGGTGAGGCAAGAGAATCGCTTGAGCCTAGGAGTTTGAGGTTGCTGTGAGCTGTGACGCCACAGCACCAAGGGTGAGAAAGTGAGACTCTGTCTCCAAAAAAAGTAAAAAAAAAAAAAAAAAAAAGCAATGGAAAAAGCTATACCCAAATTTCACACTAACAAGCTGATAGACATGAGACATGTTCGGCCACAGATCAGATTTCTGATTTCAATCTTCTGAATGCCCCTTTTCTACAAACTTTATTCTTTCCTATTTTTCCAAGTAGATCCTTTTTAGAGACAGCTAAGGGTAAGGACTAGGACTCCATGACTGACTTTCTATTACAAACTAAAAAGAAATCCCTTAACTTGCACCATCTTTTCCGGTGGCAAAGATAAAAATAAACTATAGCTCAAAACAGTAACTTATTTGTTATCAAGACTGCCAGCACTGCCTCTACAAAGCCTTTAAGAGCCTAATACCTCCCATAATACTGACAGGGAAATTAAATAAGATACGTACCTTGTCAATAACCCAACTTTAGCTCCCACCCATGGGATGTATGAAAAATAGGCCTAGTACCATGGCTCACACCTTTTAATCCCAGCACTCTGGGCAGCCAAGGCAGTGGATTGCTTCAACTCAGAAGTTCAAGACCAACTTGAGCAAGAGCAAGACCCTGTCTCTACTAAAAATAGAAAAATTAGCTGGGCACAGTGTCCAGTGCCTATAGTACTGCAACCAGGGAAGCTGACACATGACCATCACTTGAGCTCAAGAGTGTGAGCTACAATCACGTCACAGCACTCAACACCAGAGTGACAGAGTGAGACTCTGTATCAAAAAATTAAAATACAAAAATAAATGAATTTATAGTCTTAGCCTTGGCAGTACATACACTAAAATACAGAGAAGATTAGCATAGCCCCTATGCAAGGGTGACATACAAATTCATGAAGTATTCCATTTTTTAAAAATCTGTTAAAAATAAAAATGAGTTAAGTGTTTGAGATAGCAGCTTAGTGACAGACAACATTCAGAACCTGAGATATAACATCTTGTAGAAAGTAGGTAAGACACTATTGGTGCCAAAGACCCTCCCAAAGATCCAGAGATAAAGATCACTGATCTTTGAAATTGGACAAAGCAAATTAAAATGGATAAAGGGTCAAAGAGTCTATTTCAGGCCATACTCATCCCCCTTTTATAAAACCTCAAATCTCTCACATGGCTAGCTCAGCCAGGAGGAAGGTGATCTTGTAAGAAGAAAGAACTCTAAAGCTCAGAGGCGGCTCTTATTAAAAGCAGCACACTTATTTTTACCCCAAACACATCTTGGTTTATCCCCCAGTCTAACACAGCCTGAACTATTCATACAGGAACCAAAATCAGCTAACGGAAAAATAATCTTATTCAAATCCCATTAATATTCCACCACACCAAGAAGGCTATTCAACATAACATCAGAAGGACTAGAGATTCCCTTCTTGCTCAGATACTGACATTTCCCAAAACTGAAAAAGAAAAAAAGGATATTCCTATCTTGGTGCTAGAAAACAAATATGCACGCACATACACGAATGGTGTGGACTTTGGGTGCTGTTCATCTTTACAAGTAGTAAGTTAATTAATCAACACATTACTTCTGGATAAGTGATTTGAGACAGCAGCTTAGTGAGGATTACCTTTCCAAAGGTAATGCTACTCTGGTATGTGGAGCTAAAAGCAGTGTAAATGAAAGAACACAGTCGACCAATTCAGAGTTCAAATGTCAACAATTCAAAACCTTTCTTTCAGTCTTAGTTTTGTCATCTGGAAATTAATGATAAATTATGCCCATTTCATTAAATAATCATGTGAAAACAGTATGTGTAATGAGCCCACAGAAAACAGCATACATAGTAATTTGATTGCCATTCCTTTCTCATTCCTATCTTTGCCCCCAACAAACACTACTGATCCACTTTTTTATGTAACTATAAGCTCAAATAAGTTATTTCCTTAGATTCCCAGAGACAGAAATGAATAATAAATGATCACTCACTTGTCCCATCATCTGGTTCAAAGTGGCCAGTGTTGTTCCACGTATTGCCGCTATTATTGCCATAGTTATCATCAGTATTGGCTGGCTCTGCATAATCAGCTGGGTTAAAGGTTCTGAAAAAAATAAAGCTTAAAAGAGTCTCTCATCTCTAACCAGCTTCAGTGAACATTAACTCAAAGACGGCATTCAAAATCACAACTGTCTCCTTCCTAATACACATCAATCAGGGCCCCATTCCGTAATCTTACATGCTATCTACTTTTTCTCACTTTATCAGTCTAACCCAGAATTTCATGGTATAATCTCAACTTATATAAAGAACATTTTGAGAAAATAGCAGGAACATGCATTCAAATGAAAATAAGATAGGGATAATGATCCAAGTGGCTTATCCCTAAGAAATGAGCCTTAAGTCCACACATCTTTTTTTAACACAAGATGAGAATGCAAGCACAGTCTCCCTCTCCCACATATTACAGTTCTCTTTTTTTGAGACAAAGTCTCACTTTATCGCCCCTGGTAGAGTGCTGTGGTGACACAGCTCACAGCAACCTCAAACTCTTGGACTCAAGCGATTCTCTTGCCTCAACCTCCCAAGTAGCTGGGACTACAGGTTCCCATCACAACACCCAGCTATTTTTAGAGATAGGATCTCACTGAGCTCAGGCAATCAACCCGCCTCACCCTCCCACACTGGTAGGATTACAGATGTGAGCCACCTTGTACAGCCAAATTACACAGTTCAATTGCCCACATTTGGAGAAATCCCATGAGTGAGATGGATAGGCTTTGCCCTGCGAAAACCACCTTCATAATCATGGTATTTCCCCTGCCCAGTTAAGTATGCATACATTTTTTTGATTCAATACTCAGAATCACATTTTAGTTAAGGTTACCTGTCATTTTTTTTTTTTTGAGATAAGCTCTCACTTTGTCACCCCCTGTTGAGTGCCCTAACTTCATAGTTCACAGCACCCTCAAACTCTTAGGCTCCAGTGATCCTCTTGCCTCTGCCTCGAGTAGGGGGGACTACAGGCGCCTGCCATAATGCTCAGCAATATTTAGAGACAGGGTCTTGCTCCAGTTCAGAGTGGTCTCAAACTCCTGACCTTAGGCAATCCATCTGCCTTGGCTTCCCAGAGTGCTACAATTGTAGGCCTGAGCCACTGAGCCCACCTGTGATTGTTTTTTTGTTTTTTTTTGAGACAAGAGTCTCAGGCTGTCACCCTGAGTAGAGTGCCATGACATCACAGCTCACAGCAATCTCAAACCCTTGGGCTTAAGCAATTCTCTTGCCTCAGCCTCCCAAGTAGTTGGGACGACAGGTACACGCCACAAAGCCCAGCCCAGCTATTCTTTTTTATTTTTTGGTTGTAGTTGTCATTGTTTGACAGGCCCGGGCTGGATTTGAACCCGCCAGCTCCGGTGTATGTGGCTGGCACCCTAGCAACTAAGCTATAGATGCTGAGCCCTTTTTTTTTGAGACAGAGTCTCACTTTGTCACCCTCTGTAGAGTGCCGTGACACTCAGAGCTCACAGCAACCTCAAACTATTGTGCTTAAGTGATTCTCTTGCCTCAGCCTCCAAAGTAGCTGGGACTATATAAGCCCACCACAACCCCCGGCTATTTTTTAGAGATGAGGTCTTGCTCTTGGTCAGGCTGGTCTCAAATTCGTGAGCTCAAGCAATCCACCAGGCTCGGCCTCCCAAATGCTGGGATTATAGGCATGAGTCACTGCACCCAGCACCTGTGCTTCTTAAGGGGAAAGAAATTAAAGATACTAGATCAATGAAACATACCCCATTCCTTGAGCAGAAAACCTTCCTCCTCGCCTGCCAGAGCCACCTAAAGAAGAGAAAAAGAGCAGAAAAGAGAAATATTTTTGAAGCTGATATAAAACCACCTTGTCATCTGTTAAGTTGCTGGTATCATCATGTCTTTTTCTCGCAGTCCCATGTGGCACATAAGTTAATAGAGGTAGACAAATCACTACTGTTGACAGACTGTTCTCTTGCTGCTCAAACTGCTGGGTACTCGTTTGCAAACACAGGAATATCAGCAATAAAGACTGGAGAAAATGACACCCACCTTCTTTCCCTCTTCTCTCCACTTCAACAATCTCTAGTATATACATAATACCTCAACAATTAAGATAACCAGAATCCATGTTAATTTGTTAATACAGAAGACCTCTAATGAACTAAAGAGTAACCTACTCCCAGTATCCACTCCCCCACAAACCAATCACCTCTGCCTCGGCCACGGCCCCTTCTGCCTCTTTCTGTGCCTCTTCCAGAAGGCCCTCCACTCTTGGTGCCATCCAATCCATTTTCCTGACCTCGAACTAAAATAAAAATAAGAGTTAAAAAAAAAAAAAAAAGATGACCAGAGCAGGGTTAATAGAATATATACAAATATACAAATAAATGGTTTGTGATATGATGTTGGGGATAAAAAAACAAGAGAAAATGAGCTGGAAATACAAGACATGAAGGTTACTCAGGGAATGGCGAACCATTAACAGGGAGCTGAAATCAAGTAACTTTACAAACTATAGGGTAATTATAAGTCAGATTAGTGGCTATTGCTAGAAAAGACTACAGGAAAGAAATGCCAAGGTCTCAAAACAGATGAGAATGAAAAAAAAGCATAGAAGTATTATAACATTTCCTGGGAACCCTGACATATCCCTGGAGTCTAAACATTACTGACCCACAGCTGGTTTTGATAAATCCCCATGCATACATTCTCGTCCACGGCTGGCACCTCTCCCTCGTCTTGGTGGCCCGCCACGTCGCCGACTATAGTCTCTGTCCCGGTCTCGATTTTCTTTGCCTTCTTCATTGGATTCCGTCTGGCCACCATCCTTCTGTCCTGAGACTCCCTTCTTCTTCCCAACCATCTCCCAGGAATGCTAAAGGAAAGTAGAACATTTATGTCTAGTCAATATGGACTGCTATCAGTATACCAAAGATGAAAGATATGACAAATGACTGATTTAGTCATTCTCTTCTCAGCATCCATGTCTAATATACTTCTCTGTTTAAGCAGAATGTACAGGCCAAATGTCCAAATTCTACACTGATGACTGCCAAAAGTAAAGTCCTTTTCTTAGGGGAGGTGCTTATAAGTAATGCATTCCAGAGATTCTCTTCTAAGAGAAAGAATCACAAAGACCTTGATCTAGCTCAGTCACTCCATATTAGTCATAGGACCGAGCTATCAGTCCCTAAGTATTGTTTCTTGGGTTAAAAAAACTAATTCCCTTTGGATTGAATGACCCTCAACTTTTCACAGTCTTATTCATATCAAATAAAGCAAACAAGGAAAAGTTTCTGAAAGTAACCTAAGACCTCAGAATGAATGAACAGTATTCAGCTCTTGGGCAGGTTCTCTGAAGAGGAGAAAAACAACTAAACCAACAATCAACCTACCAACCTACACATATGCACACAAAGAGCAAATTCACTGAAAAGACAATCAAACAGCTGTCACAGGCCGGGCCCTGGGACATATTGCTTACAGGAAGTCTTCCTTCCAGGCTTCACCTGGTGTGTTCTCCCTATACTTAAACCAATATAATCCAAATTAACTTTCCCCAAAGCAGAATACATTATCTATGATACATTCCAAAATGCAAGAGAGAAAATCTGTAAGGAAAACGAGATAAACACCCATGCAAAACACTCATTAGAAAAATAAACTTTGGCTCAGTGCCTGTGGCTCAAAGGGCTAAGGCGCCAGCCACGTACACCTGAGCTGGCAGGTTCGAATCCAGCCTGGGCCTGCCAAACAACAATGATGGCTGCAACCAAAAAATGGCCAGGCATTGTGGCGGGCACCTGCAGTCCCAGCTACTTAGGAGGCGGAGGCAGGAGACTCGCTTGAGCCCAGGAATTGGAGGCTGCTGTGAGCTGTGATGCCACAGCACTCTATCCAGGGTGACAGCTTGAGGCTGTGTCTCAAAAAAAAAAAAAAGAAAAAGAAACTTTATGGCTCGGCGCCTGTGGCTCAACGGGCAAAGGCACCAACCACATACACCTGAGCTGACGGGTTGGAATCCAGCCCAGGCCCGCCAAACAACAATGACCGCTGCAAACAAAAAATGGCCAGGCATTGTGGCAGGTGCCTATAGTCCCAGCTACTTGGGAGGCAGAGGCAGGAAACTCGCTTGAGCCCAGGAATTGGAGGTTGCTGTGAGCTGCGATGCCATGGCACACTCTCCAGGGTAACAGCTTGAGTCTCTGTCTCAAAAAAAAAAAAAAAAAAGAAAAGAGAAAGAAACTTTATGAATTTAAAGTTTTGAAAACATGTACACCTTAGTTTATACATACTTTTGCAAAAGCCTACACAAACAAAA
>CAUYRH010071371.1:0-11621 GCA_963574655.1 Perodicticus potto
TATATACCCAGAAGACAAAAATCACCTTATAACAAAGACATCTGTACCAGAATATTCATTGCAGCCCAATTCATAATTGCTAAGTCATGGAAGAAACCTAAGTGCCCATCGATTCTTGAATGGATTAATAAATTGTGGTACATGTATACCATGGAATATTACGCAGCCTTAAAGAAAGATGGAGACTTTACCTCTTTCATGTTTACATGAAAGAGCTGGAGCTGGAACATATTCTTCTTAGCAAAGTATCTCAAGAATGGAAGAAAAAGTATCCCATGTACTCAGCCCTACTATGAAGGTAATTTATAGCTGTCATATGAAGGCTATAACACAACTATAACACAAGTATATGGGGAAAGGGGCAAGGGTAGAGAGGGGAGGGGGAAGGTTGGGGTGGAGGGAGGGTAATTGGTGGGGCCACACCTACGGTACATGTTAGAAGGGTACAGGCGAACCTTACTAAATGCCGAATACAAATGTCTTCATATAATAACTGAGAAAATGCCAGGAAGGCTATGGTAATCAGTTTGATGAAAATAGTTAAGATTGTATATGAAACCAGCACATTGTATCCCCTGACCGCACTATTGTACACAGCTATGATTTAATAATAAAGCCAATAAAATTAAAAAAAAAAAACAACATAAAAAAAACCTTATTGATGGCTGGGTGTGGTGGCTCATGTCTGTAATTCCAGCATTTGGGGGGGGGCAAGGCAGGAGGATCCCTTGGGGCTAGAAGTTCAAAACCAGCTTAGGCACCTTAGCAAGGCCTTTTCTCTACAACAAAATTTAAAAATTAGCAAATCATAGTGACACACTTACTCAGGAGGCTGAGGTAGGAGAGTACTCTGAGCCTGGGAGTTGGAGGTTGTAGTTAGCTGTGGTCCTGTCATTGCACTCCAGTTTTGAGGACAGATCAAGACTCTGTTTCAAAACAAGCAAAAGCACAAAACCATATCACTAATGTGATCATATGAGTTGATGAGACTGTTGGGAAGTAATTAGAAAGAAGAGGCCTCCATGAATAAGATAAGTTCCTCTTTATTAGAACACCCAGGAATCTGCTTTACTATTTCCACCATATGAAGACATGACTGGAAGGTACCTTCTATGAATTAGGAAACAAGCCTTCACTGGCACTAAATCTTCTAGTGTTTTGATCTTGGAGTTTGTTGCCTCCAGAACTGTTTATAAGCCACCCAGTTTATGATGTTTTGTTATCACAGACTGAATGGATAAGAAGAGACAACATCACTCCAATACTTTTTTGTTCTTGATCCTTCCTTTACATTTCAGGACCTTCGCTACATTGGGCCCACTATTAGTTGACAATAGCATCCCTACATTAAAGCCAAGTGATTATCAACCCTCATTATATATGGAACTTTAATTCTGATCTTTGCATAACATAATATATTCACAGGGTTTGTGAACATACTTGAGGTGGTGGGCCATTAGTCTGTTTACCACTAATCCTATTAGCCAATTTTATCATATTAAACATGACCCTAGCTCTCTTTCAATTTTCTTATAACCCTAGAGATCCCTCATATAAAGTTTTTTCATCTCAGGAAGAAAGCACTCAATATTTAATAAAACAATCACTACATTTCTTCACTTTTTGACTTTTGTGAGATTGCAACAAAATATTCACAAGTCTTTTACTGAGACTTCAATGAATAAAGTGATAGCCGCCTCCCATGTCTTTTCAAATATTTAAGTCTTCAAAAGAAAAGATTCTTTTCCTAAGTCTAACCAAGATATGTTCAACATTAAGGTAATTTATAACATTTTATTGAATAATTTTACAATTACTTTGTTATGTTTTACATTCAAACCCTATTCATTCAGATAACTTCCCTGAGACTTATGTTTTCCATGCAGACATTTGACAATGTTATTGGCTCAAAATTAGATGTTCATATTAGAGGTAGAACATTGCTCTATAACTATCTAATACACATGAGCATATAAAGAAAAATTTGTATATTTGGCCCAATGAGTATAATGCTTTTTTAAAATAAATATTTAATCTACTGAAGAAACACATTTATTGTCAATACCTAAGCAAAAAACTGATAGTTATCACAAACATATATCACTATGTTCAGCATAGTTGGCTTTTGTTGTCATATTGGAACCAGGATAATATTAGCTTAACAGCACCATAGTTTCCACATTTAAAGATCTAGTACCAGCAAAATAGTGTTTGAGCATGATTTTCTAATACATGTGTGATTATTTAGTAACTATAGATAGAGATCATTTAACCTACACACTGCATATATCACAAACCACATCCCCATAGACATGATTTGTAATATTTTCATTTTTCACATCATAGGGTATTCAACTCATCACCACTAATTCAAGCCCCCTTCTCTAAAAGACTATCATATACTCAAAAAGAGTATATATGCTAGATCAACAAATAGCAGCTTTCTCTAGTGTTACTCCTGAGAGTATGGGCGCTGAGCCAGGTCAAGAGAGTACTGTGATTATCTGGATTAAAGTTCAGATACAAAGCACTACATAGTTAAGTTTCAGCTTCGGGGAAAAAATGAAGAACAATTTTAGTATATGTATCTCCTACTATAATTTTAGTATAAATATTATAATTAATATAATATTAATGCATGTAAATATTACCTTCAAGTATATAAATAATACAGTTATTCAAAATTTATTATTGTCTTTCTGAACATTAAACTTAACTTCATCCTAAATTTTTATTTGGAGATCGTGGAAATCTCACCAGAAATGATTCATATGTTTTGGAGAACATGGTTAACACCAATACAAAAAAAATAGAAGAAAAAAACATAAAAGTCATATAGGTTGGTGATAGTATAAAAGAGAATTTGGCCCTAACAGATGACTTAAAAAGGGATAAATCTTAATATAAAATACATCTCTCAGCAATCACTGTTAGCAGTGACAGATATTTCTCATGCTGAGGGTGAAGCTCCTGGGCACCCTCAGAAACTGGTAATGCAGATCAGGTTCATACCATTCATTCTGACTTTATATTAGGCTATTCTTAGTATTTTATAGCCCGAAGTCTGAACATAATGGTAGGGAAAATTATACTATTAAATAAAGTAGAAACAAAAATCTGGTTATAAAGTCTGATTTAGATTCGATATTTAATGTAAAGAAAAGTTGTGTAAGAAAAATAAGACACCATTTACAATAAACTAAGTTCTATTATTAATTACAGAAAAGGTTATTTTGGTGAAAATATAATTTGACAAAATTTATTTCTTCATATTTATAGCAATACCTAATTTTTACAGTTATGTTATGAATTACAAAACTTAATACTGTTCTTGTACTCTTCCTGACATGTACATATACATATAGATCAAAATTAAATATTGTTTTTGCTTTACTATTGAAATGAGGTTCCCCCATTCAGGGCTGGACAGGGATCACCCATTATCTAGTCCCAGGTGAACTCAGAAATCAGACCCTCATGTCTAGGCCTAAACAGGCTGCCCTTTCCAGGCCATACCCTCTGGGCTCTAGCAAGGTATTGAGCAGAGCAGCCTAAAGGTTTTGGGTGCTTCCACCTTGAGTAGGGAACACACACCCTAATTCCTTCCCTGAGGCAAAAACTGCAAAGACCTGATAACCTGGCTCCAAGGAGGACCAGACTGCATTCATTCATTTGTTAATACACTCATTAACTTTGAAAAGGTATTTTTCCCCTACCAAGTCCGGCCCAAAATGTAATTCTCAAGAATATATATACATATATACATACACACACACACACACACACACACCCCTAGACAAAGGACCCATGTGGTGACTTCTGACTTGGGTCTTTCACTTGGCCACAAACTCTGGTGCTTTTTCTGTATTCCTTTCAGTCTAAAAATCCTATCGTACCACTGATCTGTGGTCTGTGGGTTCATTCTTTGACTTCCTGAAACCAAGGACCTACTGAAGAAAGAAATTTCAGTGACATTATGGTATTGATTGATGATGTGATTTTGCTCACAAATGTCACCACAGTCTACTAACAGCATTGTGAAACCTATGTCTAATCATCGGCAGCATAAAATCATTAACAAGTGTTGAAGTGATAAGGTCAGAGTGAGTTTATTGGTTCAGTGGTAAAGTTGGCAACCTAAGTAACAGAGCTAATGGTTGCAAGAAGGAAAATATTTTCCACCTAGATCAATTCAATGAAATGACCTTTATAACAGGTATAAATGGTAGAAGAAAAAATTTGATAAGCATTAGACAGCATTAAGTCATTGACGAGCATCTATTGTTTTTTGGAAATTGATCTTAGTGTATCTACAACTGGCAGTACAGGGCAGCTGACAATGAAATTACAGTTTCAAGACATTTAATTCTTAACTCTCCTGAGAGAAGTGAAAATAGAAAAAGAGTCACAGCAGAGATAGTAGACTGTAAAACAAAAAGATTTTAACTACAAATCCTGTTATAAAGTTTGAAAAACCTCTAAAAGTATGCTTGCAATACATGTTTTTAAATATCAACATAATCCAAAACATATCAGCAAAATATACAATTTTTTTCTAAGAGAAAAATCTTACCTATAACATCACATACCTGTACATCATAATAATGATAAAACCACAATCACACCAACTGTATCAATTGATCAATCTGGAAAAAGAAATGGAGAACATGTCTGTATGATTCTGGTTTCCTGTTCAGGACCTGAAATCCCATCTTCTCAGACAGTCTCTTCCCTGTGCATGGAATTCAGGAGCTATTAATGTGAGCTATTTAGGACAAACACAACTCTTCAGTTTTCAGGAACATAGCAATTATCTATTCATAATTCCTTGATATTTTATTATGTTCATGGGCCACAATACTCTGTCAGCAGCATTTTGTTCCTTTCTGTTTTCTTCCTAACTTAATTCTATCTTCCCTCTCATTCATTTTAAAGAAACACATACACTTCAAGACTGTATGCTTGCTCAGCACAGACAATGCTTACTTGTGAATTTTAACACTAAACTGAAAGTTATTTCTCACTATTTGGACTACATGTTTCATTGAAAAAATTGTAATTTACAACTTCCAGAGGAATAAACATAAATCCTAAATTGAGAAGATATAACATAATAAACAAATGCCATGTCTTCAAATATTACAAATCAATATTTTCTCAGTACAAAAGAAACTCACTCAAGCTAATATGTGGAGCATTTTAAAGTTTCAGTTTACTTAGAAATTATAACATAGTAAAATGCATTTAATTTTAAGGAAATATTTTGAATCATGCTAAATATGACCTGCTATCATCATGTAAGGTGGTAAGTAATTAACTCTTTGGAAATTTAATAAGTAGCAGAACATAATATTTCAGATAATTGTAAGGTAACTAAAATTCTTTTTTACTAATTCTTATTATAAAATAAAACAAAGTTATCCTTCTAGTTATCTGCTAAATTTACATTATTATAAAATGTCATACATGTTTTATGACATTCTAAATTTAAACAGTTATAAAATATAAAAATATTTTTAAAACTCCAAACTTTAAAGAACGAAAAAGTATAAGTAAGTTATTTCATTAATTTAGATAAATAAAATTTTAAATAAGTGCCAAAACTTGTAATTAACAAGTAATTTAATAAAATGACAAAATTTAATAGAGTTAATAAAATGAGAAAAGTCAGATACATACATATTCAATTAGAATATCCCAAAATCCAAATATCCTTTCACAAATTTATAAAATTTTGATATCCTAAGGTTAATTTAAATTATATTTCATCTGGAAACATCTACTCTTGAGATATAAACCTAAAATCATCAGAAGCTAATTTTAGCAAGTAGCTGAAAAAATAATTCTATCTCAATTCACTTACTTACACTTGTGAGTACCCACTGCAAATGAAGCTGACAAATAAACACAAGTAAGTGTTTAAAGTGAGTTTTTGTATGTGATACGAGACCCCAAGAAATGGTTACAGGCAAAGGATGTCATCAGCTTATCTCCCGGCAGGACCATAATTGCCCTGTAATTTATGGAATCAGCATGAGATATAACACGGAGATTGATAGAAAGAGGAGTCACCAAACTGACTTATCTGGAAAACAATAAATGAAGAACAGCTGGGTTCCAAACATTTCTATTAATATATGAAGATTAATGACGTGGGTGAACTTTGCCTGGGGAATTGTATAATATCAGTGCTTAACAACAAAACAGTACTCTCCCAATAACCACCCTGTCCAAATAAGAACTTTGTTTTAGGTTGGCCAGTGTGTTCCTGGCAAATAAGAGATAAAACACTGCAGGATAGTTATTGATTATGATGATGTTATGATTTGTTTCATAAACAAATAAATAAATTGAATAATAATCATTAAAATAATAAAATCATTATGAAATTAAACTTCAATATTAGATTAATGCAGAAACATGCATGCCAAAGGCACGGAAATGGTATATTAAAAAATTATTGAAGTGATTATAATAAGATTGAAGATAACATTGGAATATCTTTAAAGCAAAAACTGTTCAAGCATTCAAAGATTTTTCACTTTTTGTTGTTGTTGTTGTTGAGACACAGTCTCACTTTGTTGTCCTCAGTAGAGTGCATGGCATAATAGCTCACAGCAACATCAAACTCTTGAGCTCAAGAGATTCTCTTGTCTTTGCCTCTGGAGTAGCAGAGAATATAGGCACCCTCCAAGTCTGGCTATTTTTTAGAGACAGGGTCTTACTCTTGCTCAGGCTGGTCTTGAACTGGTGAACTCAGGCAAGCTAGGCCACCTGCGCCTCTCAGAGTGCTAGGATTACAGGCATGAACCACTGCACCTGTCCCTTGCTATGTGAAAACCATAATCATGATATAACCTTTTCCTTAAATATGCCTTCCATTACTTTAACAGAGGAAATTATCTCAGCATAATTAAAAATAGAAGTTTTTGCCAAAACGAGTACTGTCATTAGCAGGCACATCATACACCAAGAATAAGAGAAAAGAAACTTATATTCTAGCCACTGCCACTCAGACACATGGTTTTTGTATGGCAGGTGATCATTGTATTATAGTTTTACTTAATTATCATCACATGCATGGAGATTTTATACGAATATTTATTTCTATTTTTCCTGAAAGCACTGTCCATGATTGAAATAGAGGAGATAAATTTCGAAATGACAATCATAGAGAATTTAAACATCAGAATTCATTTACTAAAATAAAACATTATATTCCATTACTATGCATTAAATTATGTTGGGAGATGGTAGGAATCAGTGGACGGTCAAGAGCTCACCTTTTGCCTCAGGAATTTTTTTCTATCCTGGGAATATTTAGCACCGGTCCAGTTTTAAATGCAGAAGAATCCCTTTTCTAGACATAAGTGCTTACCCAGACTCCTGCTGAGATTCCTTCCTTTGCAGATTCTGCCCTTCAGACTGAAATCTAAAACACTCACAAGCCTACCTCTGTTTTCAGATTGATGTTCTCAATGTGATAGTTTATTCAGTCAGTGTATGTGTAGAAGTAAAGCAGGAAAACCCTGAGATAAACTCTTGAAATTCTGTGACCTGACCTCTCCACTGAACTGCAATATGATTACATCTAGACTGGCAATGACTGTGCACACTAGTCAAGTTGAGAGTATATATGTAGAAAAACTCTATCTTTGTTATACGTTCCCCAAATAATTGCAAGTTTCTAATCAGCATCCCTAAAACACCATTGGAGTGTTTGGGAGAGAGTTTTTCTTGTATAAAGTCCTTGGCAGCAGACAGGTCTCATGTAAAAGAAAGCAAGGGATGTTTAAGTCTGACGTATAGAAAGTAGCAGTGAAGGATGTATTATACTTGAACTGTGTGCTTCCCTGAGAAGATCTTTCTCACCAAATCTAACATTTTATTAATTCTTGAGTTCCCAAAATGCCCCTTTATTTAAGTTATGAGGAGATAAAGTAGGTGACGTGAAGAAACTAAAAAGGCCACATCTATGGGTTAGATGTGGAAGACTGAACATAGTATCATAAATGTATACTATAAATCTTCAAAACTCAATGTATATTTATTTAGAAAATAAAATGATATGAAAATTTCCTTGGAAAATATTCCTTACCAATATGGACCCTACCCTTGTTTAGATTCAAAGTCTAAAAGGACTAATATCAATAGAAGCAGGTAAGTGACAGGAGGATTTCACAAATAAATTTCCAGGATCAAACAGTTTAACAGGGAAGTTCTATAGGCATTTTAGATATCATATAAATCAATTCTTCAAATTCAATTCAATAATATTACATTGGAAGTACAAATTCCAAATAAAATCATGGAAATCAAAAGGGACATTAATACAGAAATCTTCTGAATGCTGTAAAAAGTAAAAGTACAGAAAAAATCTCATCTTTCCCTACACATAGAAACATGTAAGATAAAATACTACAAAACAAATCCGAATTAATTGTTTAAAATAATATACAATGATGACTAGAGATGCAAAAATTCTCAATTTAATATTAGCAAACTAAATTCAGCAGCCCATTAAAAAGTAATACACTAAGCTGGGTGTTGCGCCTGGCACCTGTAATCCCAGCTACTTGGGAGCCTGAGGCAAGAGAATCACCTGAGCCCAAGACCTGGAGGTTGCTGTGAGCTGCAACGCCAGGATACTCTACCCAGGGGGACATAGTGAGACTTTGTCTCAAAAAAAAAAAAACCCAAAACAAAACAAAAAAAAATTACACTAGAAGCAAGTGGGCTTCCTGCCCAGAAATGCAAGCTTAGTTCAACATATTTCAATAAATGTGTGATTCACCACATGAACAGATGACCATATAATCATCACAACAGTTACAGAAAAAAAATTGAAAAATTCCAGCACAATTTCGTGGTAAAAACCCTCCACATGCTAGGAATACAAGGAACATACCTCAAAATTATAAAAGCCATATATGACAAACTGAGCCAACATCATGCTGAACGAGGAAAGTTGAAAAGTGGAACAATACAAGCATGCCCACTGTAACCACTAGTGTTCAAGCATAGTGCCAGAAGTCTTAGCCAGAGTAATCAGGAAAGAGAAAGAAATAAAGGGTACCCAAATTGGAAAAAAGAGGGTCAAAGGACTTCTCTTCACTGACAACATGATCTTGTACCTAGAAAACCCCAAAGACTCCAACAACAGTTTCCTGGATTTGGCAAATACATTCACCACAGCCTCAGGATATAAAATCAACGTATGCAAAGCAAGAGCATTGTTATGTACCAACAGCAGTCAAGCTGAGAGTCAAATCAAAGACTCAATACCTTTCACAATAGCAACAAAGAAAATAAAGTACTTAGAAATATATTTAACCAAGAAGGTGAAAAATTTCTACAAGGAGACCTACAAAAGACTAAAGAAAAATATCATGGAGGAAACAAACACCTGAAAATAAAACACATGCCATGTTCATGGATTGGCAGAATCAATATTGTTAAAATATTCATACTACCCAAAGTGATTTACAGATTCAATGTAATCCCCATCAAAATACCACTGTCATACTTCACAGAGCTAGAAAAAAACATTCTATACTTCACTTGGAAGTGAAGGCTGAATAAGAAAAAACCCGAATAGATAAAACAATCTTAATAAAAAGAAACAAATCTAGATGCATTGCATTACCAGACTTCAATCTATACCCCAAGGCTATAGTGACCAAAAAAAAAAAGCAGATATTGGTACGTAAATACAGACAACCCCTGGAACACAACAAACACAACAAAGAACCCACATATAAAACCATCTACTGACAACTAACTAATCTTTTACAAAGCAGACAACATTGTAACAATGAGGAAAGGAAGCTCTATTTGATAAATAGTGCTAGGAAAATTAAATAGCTATATGCAGAAGAATGAAACAGGACACCTATCTCTTACTACATAGAACAGTGAGACTTAGATCTAATGCACAGAAGCATACGAATTCTAGAAAAAAATGTAGGGAAAACGCTTTTAAAAAGAAGCCAATAAAGATGGCCAATAAACACATGGAGAAATGTTCAATGTCAGTAATCATCACAAAAAATGCAAATTAAAACCACAATGAGATGTCACCTTACTCCAGATAGAGTGTCTTTTATTAAAAAGTCCAAAACAGGCTCGGCGCCTGTGGCTCAACGGGCTAGGGCGCCAACCACGTATACCTGAGCTGGCGGGTTCGAATCCAGCCCGGGCCGCCAAACAACAATGACGGCTACAACCAAAAAAAAAAAAAAAAATAGTCGGGCGTTGTTGTGGCGGACGCCTGTAGTCCCAGCTACTTGGGAGGCGGAGGCAAGAGACTCGCTTGAGCCCAGGAATTGGAGGTTGCTGTGAGCTCTGATGCCAAAGCACTCTATCCAGGGTGACAGCTTGAGGCTCTGTCTCAAAAAAAAAAAAAAAATTAAATTAAATTAAATTAAAAATAAAAAGTTCAAAACAACAGATACTGATGTGGATACAGACAGAAAGATACAGTTATACACTGTTGGTAGGACTGCAAATAAATCTCCCTAGAAAATACTATGGATATTCTTTAAAGAGTTTAAAAGTAGAATTACTGTTTGATCTAGCAATCCTGCTACTGGTTATCTATCCAAAGGAAAAAAGTCTTTTGATTATATCATAAAGACCCATGCACTTGACTGTTTATTACAGCACAATTGTCAACTGCAAAGGTGTGGAATCAACCCAAGTACCCATTGATTCATGAATAGATTAATAAAATGAGGTATCTGTATACCATGGGGTACCACTAGGCCACAGAAAGAATGAGTTAATGCCTTTTGCAACAATGTGGGTTGTACTGGAGAAAATTCTTCTAAGTGAAGAATCTGAAGAATGGAAAACCAACACCCCATGTACTCATTATTAAACTAGAAGTGACTAATGAGCACACATTTGCAGAGGAAGGTACATGTCAGTGAAAATCAAGTGGAGGAGAGGAAGGGGGAGGAGTGAAAACCTGCCTAATATGTGCAAGGAACACTTGGGTGATTTGGGTGATTTGGCATGCCTATAGCCCAGGATTCAAGCCTTACAAAAGTGATCCATATAACCTAAAATATTTGTATCCCCTTAATATTTTGAAATTTTAAAAAATTACACCAAAAGAAGAATCATTATCTGGTACCAGTAAAAGAATACTTGGGCATAAGCTTCTAAATGTAATTATAGTAATAATTATTATAATCTGTTCATCATTATTTCTGTGGAATAGCATAGACAACTGAAGTATAGCTATTTTTATGCCCTTTGGAAATATACCTCAACTGAGAAAATCAAGCAATCAATAGTTGTTCAAAATACATGCACAGGCTCGGCGCCTGTGGCTCAATGGGCTAAGGCGCCAGCCACGTACACCTGGGCTGGCGGGTTCGAATCCAGCCTGGGCCCGCCAAACAACAATGACGGCTGCAACCTAAAAATGGCCAGGCGTTGTGGCGGGCGCCTGTAGTCACAGCTACTTGGGAGGCGGAGGCGGGAGACTCGCTTGAGTCCAGGAATTGGAGGTTGCTGTGAGCTGTGATGCCATGGCACTCTATCCAGGGTGACAGCTTGAGGCTCTGTCTCAAAAAAAAAAAAAAAAAAAAATACATGCACATAAAAAAAAATTT
>CAUYRH010071373.1:0-30242 GCA_963574655.1 Perodicticus potto
AAGAGAATGACCTTCTTCCCTGTGAGAGTATAAAAGTCTGGAAGAAGAATAAAGTGTTGTCAAAATAAAGTGAAGTCTCAGCCTGACTGAGTCCATTACCCTGTGTGTGTGTGTGTGTGTGTGTGTGTGTGTGTGTGTGTGCATGTGTTTTCATCCCGGCGCCCCCTCCTCAGAGCCTCACTAGTGGATGGTGGGTCTGTCAGACACGTGGTTAATAGTGTTGTGAATATTCCACTAATAGCAGAATAGTGTATATATCCACTAATGTATTGTTCCCCCTAATAGTGGAATAATGTATATGTTCACTAATGTATTGTTTACTTGGGTAATCAACTTATTACTGAAATGTTAAAATATCCCTCTTAGATAGTGGTTTTGTCTATTTTTTCCTTTAGCTGTGTCAACTTGGTTTTGTGCATTTTGACACTCTGGTATTATTTGTGAAGGATGATTGTTTAGTTTTCCTGACAACTTTTTTCTTTTACAATTCTGTAATGGCCCTCTTTCTTTCTCCTGAAGTCTATTTTTTCTCATATTAATATAATTACACCAACTTTCTTATGATTAATGTTTGCATTTTGTCTTATTTTAAATCCTTTTATTTTCAACTTGTCTGTGTCTATATTTAAATGCATTTCTCATAAAAAGCTTTCAGTTAGATTTTATTTTTTAAAATTCAGCAAGTTGCAGAGATAGAGATGTCTCCCTTAGCCTTCACCCAGCTTTACCTGATAGTACCATCTTTTTCATTCTTTTCTTATTTCAGAATATTGTAGAAATACATAGGTTTTGATTAAATTATTTGCTTTTGTACATTTTGAGTCAAAGTTATAAGTATGCCCTTCACCCAGAAAGTGTGCATTGTACCTGCTAGGTGTGAATTTACCTATCCCTTTCTCCCCCCCTTCCACTTACTTGATTTCTATTGAGTTTTACTTACATCTGTGCATATAAGAGTTGATCAGCTAGCTCTAATTTAATGTTGAGTATATGTAGTATTTGTTTTGCCATTATTATGACAATTCACCTGAAAGAATGGTCTCCAGTTCCATCCAGGTTCTTATAAAAGATACTAGATCAATAATTTTTATGGCTGAGTAGTACTCCATGGTATACATATACCACATTTTATTAATCCACTCATGTACTGATAGGCACTTGGGTGTTTCAACATCTTTGCAATTGTGAATTGTGCTGCTATAAATATTCAAGGGTAAATGTCTTTTTAATGCAATATCTTTTTTTCCTCTGGGCAAATGCCTAGCATTGGGGTCTACTTTTAGTTCTTTGAGAAATCTCCATATGACTTTCCATATAGTACTAGTTTGCAGTCACCAATAGTGAGACTGCAAAAAAGTCTCTTTTCTCTCCACATCTATGTCAGCATTTGTTATTTGGGGACTTTTTGATAAAAGCTATTCTCCATGGAGTTAGATGATATTTTATTGTGGTTTTGATTTGCATTTCTCTAATTCCCAATCAGAGATGTTGAGCATTTTTCATGTGTTCATTGGTGATTAGACTATCTTCATTTGAAAATTTGTTGTTCATAGCAGTTGCCCATTCTTTAATGGGATTGTTTGATTTTTTTTTTTCTTGCTGATTTTCTTGAGGTTTTGTAGATTCTAGTTATCAGCTCTTTATCAGATGTAGAGCATGAAAATATTTTCTCCCATTCTGTAGGTTGTCTATTTGCCCCTACCTGAGTTTTGACAAAGCAGATAAAAACATACACTGGAGAAAAGAATGATTGAAAAACTGGATAGCACATGTAAAAGGCAAGAAAAGGGTCTGCACCTCACAACTCACAAAAATTAATTAATGATGGATAAAAGGCTTAAATCTAAGGCAGGAAACTCTAAGAATTCTAGAAGAAAATATTAGAAAAACTCTATAGACATCAGCCTAAGGAAAGAATTTATGAAGAAGACTCCAAAAGCAATCAATAGCAACAACAAAAATAAACAAATGGGACCTGAGTGATGGTAACATCTTACTTAACAATTGTATAATAGCAAAAGTAGGAAACTGACATCAGCAATATACAAGAGATCTAGTTTCTCTATGTCTATTCCTGTATTTGTATGTCAAATTTAAAAAATTTTAGCTTTTCTAATAGATTCTAATTATTTGCATAATGGTTTTAAGTTGTATTTCTTTGATGGCTAATTGTGTTAAACATCTTTTCATATGCTTATTTGCCATCTGTATATCCTCTCTGGTGAATTGTCTGTTCATGTTTTTTGTCAGTTTTCTTACTGAATTGTTATTTATCGTTGAGTTTTGAGAATTCTTCATGTATTCCAAATACTACTTCCATGTCAGACGTGTGTTTTCAAATATTTTCACTTAAAATATTTCTTCATTCTCTTTACATTGCTTTTGCAGAGAAAAAGGTTTGTTTGTTTTTTTAAATCTCTATAATGAAGTTTAACTTTATGTATCATGGTTTTTCTGTCAAAGTCTAAGAACTCTTTGCCCAGTCCTGGATTCCAAATATTTTCTCCTAAGTTATATTCTAAAAATTTTATATTTTATATTTAAACCCATGATACTTTTTGAGTTAATTTTTATATAAGCTGTGAGACTTAATTTTTTTTTTTTTTTTTGGCCCATGGATATACAATTTCTCCAGCACCATTTGTTGAAAAGGCTGTCTTTTCTCCATTGAATTGATTTTGCAACTTTGTTGAAACTCAGTTGGACATATTTGTGTAAATCTATTTCAGTGTTCTTTATTCTGCTTCATTAATCTATGTGTCTGTCCCTCCACAAATACCAGATAATATTAATAATTGTAGCTATGTAGTAAGTGTTACTATTGGGTAGTCTAGTTTCTCCTACTTTATTATCATTTAATCCCATTTTAAAAGATATTCTAGTTTGTTCTTTCTATATAAATTTTAAATAAGCTTGTCTATATCTGCAAAACTTTGGCTGGATTTTTGAAAGAAATGGCATTAAATCTACAGATCTTCTAACCCACAAACATAGCATTTCTCTCCATTTCTCTCTTTTGATTTCATTTATAGTGTCTTATATATTTATGCCTACAAATATTATATGTCCCTTTTTATATTTATACCTAAATATTTATTTTTGCTATTATAAATGATATTGTTAATGAGTTTTTACAGTTGGCTTTCATGTGTTTTATGTTAGTATATAGAAATATAATTTTTTATTGTGATTACAAAACAGATAAAATTTACCATCTTAATTCCATTTTCAAGTATACTGTTTAAATTAATTGTGTAGAATGTTCAATAGTGTTACATATATTTACGTTCCTACGAAGCAGCTCTCCGGAACTTTTTTCATATGGTAGAACTGAAACTCTCTACCTATTAAACAACTCCCCTTTTGGCCTTCCCTGAAGTCCCTAGTAGCCATCATTCTACTTTCTATTTCTATTAATATAAAGGCTTTAGAGATTTCATGTAAGTGGTATTATACAGCATTTGTCTTTTTGAGACTGGCTTATTTTACTTACCATAATGTCCTCAAGATTTATCATTTATCTAGCAGGTACAAGACTTCCTTCTTTCTAAGGCTGTAAAGTATTCTACTGTATGCACATGCTACATTTTATTTATCTATTCATTTGTTGATAGACACTTAAGTTGCTTCCACACCTTGGCTGTTGTAAATAATGCTGCTATGAACATAAGTGTGCAAATACCTCTTTGAGACACCATTTTTAATTCTTTTGTATACATATCCAGAAGTGGGATTGCTGGATAATTTGGTAGTTCTATTTTTTAGTTTTTGAAGGGCTACCATACTGTTTTCTTAAAGCTTGTATTAATTACAACTGATCTTTATATACAGATGTAGTATTTCTAGACTTCGCTAACGTTATTTACTAGTGCTAAGATTATTCTCTCTGTATGTGTGCAAATGGATGATTTAAAAGTTCTATATAAATAATCATGTCATATTCAAATAGAGATTGTTTTATTTCTTTATTTCTAATATGGATGCATCTTAGTTTCCTTGATTTATTGTGCTGTGTAGGCCTTCTAGTACTACGTTAAGTAAAAGTGGTAAGAGTGAAGATCCTTGCCTTATTACATTCCCATAGACTTGGGGAAAGCATTTGGTTATTCATTACTAAGAACAATGTTAGCTATAGGTTTTTTAGTAGATCTTTATCAAGTTTAGGAAGTTCCTCTCTGCTCCTAGTTTGTTCGGATATTTTCTTTTATCATAAATAGATGTTAAATTGTGTCAAATATTTTCTGCTTCTATTGAAATTGTGTTTTTTTTTTCTTACTGTCTTTGCCTCATTTTGATACAAGGGGAATTCTAGCTTCACAAAATGAGTTAGAGACTTTTCCTTCCTCTTCTATTTTCCAAAAGAAAATTTATGGAATTGGTATTAATTTTTGTTTAAAATTTTCATAGAATTCTTCCATATAATGATCTGACTTTTTTTCAAGATGCAGCATTTTTTTGCATTGATAATCTCTACTTTTTTTCTGTTTCAATTTTTTGACTTCTTTTTTTGGTTATTCTTCCTTCTGTTTTGGATTTATTTTGCTTGTCTTCTAGTTTTTGAGATGAGAGTTTAGACTTCTTTTCTAATGTAAGCACTAGTGCTATAGATTTCCTTCTTTGCACTGCTTTAGATGAATATCAAATGTTTTTATATATTGCATTTTGTTTTTGTTTAGTTCAATATTTTTTTTAAACTTCTCTTGAGAATTCTTTGACCTATAGATTATTTAAAAGTGTGTTATTTAATCTTCAAATATTTGGAGATTTTCCTGTTATCTTTCTGTAATAATAATTTGATTCCATTATGGTCAGACAGCACATTTTGTATGGTGTCAATTTTTTTTAATTTGTTGAGGTTTTCTTTTTTTTTGATGCAGTGTATGGTCTATCTTGGTGAATGTGAATTGACCACATTTTCTTTGACCGCTTTTTTTTTTTAAATTAAATCATAGCTGTGTATGTTAATGCAATTATGGGGTACAATGCACTGGTTTTATATACAATTTGAAATACTTCCATCAAACTGGTTAACATAGGTTTCACTGCATTTTCTTAGTTATTGTGCTAAAACATCTATATTTTACACTTAGCAGATTTAATTTGCATGAATTCTCCTTTTTAATGGAGCATTCTACAGATGTCAGTTAAACCCTGTTGGTTGGTAGTGTTTATCAGTTCTTCTCTGTCCTTGCTGATTTTCTGTTCATTGGTTCTATCAATTGCTGAATGAAAGATGTTGAAGTCCCTAATCCTTAGTCTGTATTATTGTGGATTTATGTATTTATCTTTTCAGTTCTATGAGTTTTGCTTCATGTATTTTGTTTGGTGCATACACATGTATAATCAGTATTCCTTTGTGGTTTAACTCTTTTTTTTAAAAAATTAAATCATAGTTGTGTACATTAATGCAATCATGGGGTACAATGTACTGGTTTTATATACAATTTGAAATATTTTCATCAAACTGGTTAATATAGCCTTCGTGGCATTTTCTTAGGTATTGTGTTAAGACATTTATATTCTACACTTAGTAAATTTCACATGTACTCTTGTAAGATGTTGTGTTAAGACATTTATATTCTATACTTAGTGAATTTCACGTGTACCCTTGTAAGATGCAGGGTAGGTGTTGCCCCACCAATTACCCTCCCTCCTCTCATCCTTCCCCCTCTCCTCTCCTCCCTCTCCCCTTTCGGTTTAACTCTTTTATCAGTATGCAATACCCCTGCTAATTTTGATATCTGCTTTTGTTTTCTTTTGCTTAGTATTCCCATGGTATAAGTTTTTCCATTATTTTACTTTCAGTCTACTTGTAACATTTTTGAAGTGGCTGTCTTATAGACAGCACATATAATTAGGTCATTTTAAAAAAATCTACTTTACCATTCTTAGTTTTTTAGTTAAAATATTTAGGCTATTTATATTCAGTGTAATTATCGATATGTTAGGGTTTATATTTAATCTTTTTTTCTGTTCATTACCTCTGTTTTATAGCCTTCCTGTGGATATCTTGAACACCTTTTTTTTACAGCCTTCCTGTGGATATTTTGAACACTTCTAAGAAATCTAACTGATTTATCCATAGTGTTTTGGAAAGTTTCTCTTTATATATTTATTTTAGTGGTGATTCTAAGTGTTATATGTGTATGGTATCATAAAAAATAAAACTAAGCTATATAACTTAGAGCAGTATGCTGGTGTTGACATTTTACTGTTTTGAATAAAATACAAAAATCTTACCTCTCTAGGTCTCTTTAATCTCCCTCCTTTAAAATATAGTTGTCTTAAATATCCCTTCCACATATATTGAGAACCACATCATATATTGCTATACGAACATAATTTTAAACACTCAAGAGGAAAACATTAGTCTGTTATATTTACCAATGTATTTACCCATTCCATTTATCTTTCTTCATTGCTGATGTTACCAATTTAGTTTTACTTTCATTTACCTTTATTTGAAAACTTCATTTAGTCATTCTTTTGAAACTTGGGTGCTAATCCCAAATTCTCTTATTTTCTTTCATCTGAGAATGATTTATATTTCATTTCTTTTTCCAGAAGGATGTTTTCCCTGGATATAGAATTCTAAGTTAACAATTCTATTCTCTTATCATTTGGAACATGCCATTTTTTCCCCAGCCTCCATAGTTTCCAATGAAAAACAACTGCCATTGAAATCATTGTTTCCTTATAGGCAATATGTCATTTTTCTCTCATTTAAGGAATTTATCTTTCATTTGCAGAAGTTTGATCATGATGTGTCTTTGTATAAGTTTATTTGGATTGATCCTATTTGTGATTCACTCAGTTTCTTGCACATGCATGTTTATGCTTCTTGTCATATTTGGGAAAATGTCAGCCATTATTTCTTGGAATATTTTTCCTGTTCCACACTCTGTCTCCTTTTTGTCTATAACTGCAATAGCATGAAAGTTAGATCTTTTGTTATTTTCTCACAAGGCCTAGGGGCTTTGTTGATTTATTTATAGTCTTTTTCTTTCTTTTGTCCATAGTGCATATTTCTATTGGTAGATCTTTAAGTTCACTGTTCCTTTCCTCTGTATTCTTTGTTTTGGTTATGAACTTACCTGGTTGGGTTTTTGTTTTGGTTATTATATTTTGAATCCCTGGTGCATTGCCAAGTCACTGTTTTCAGGACTGAAGCACTTCTACCTGAGATTGAGAATGGTGGCAATCTTTCACTAGAATTCCTCTATGGAGGGTTTCCTCATCTAAGATCAAACTCCTTCCGGGGAGGATAGCACATAACAAATGCATGGTCAAAGTAGGAATGTAAAGACTCAGTTCATTTGCTTCTTTTTGGGACAACTCTGAGGACCTTTTCAAGTGGTGGCAAAGTGACTGCACTAGCACTCTGGGAAGGCAGTGATTCATCTTCGCTTGAAACAGCAGGACATTTTTTGGGTATAGATTTGTCTTTCCTGCTTGCAGGATCTCAGCCACCATCAGTGATTGTGGTGTGGGACTCTTATAAAGCTTGTAAACCTTGGGCGGCGCCTGTGGCTTAGTGAGTAGGGCGCCAGCCCCATATACCGAGGGTGGTGGGCTCAAACCCAGCCCCAGCCAAACTGCAACAAAAAAATAGCTGGGTGTTGTGGCGAGCACCTGTAGTCCCAGATGCTTGGGAGGCTGAGGCAAGAGAATCACCTGAACCCAAGAGTTGGAGGTTGCTGTGAGCTGTTATGTCATGGCACCCTACTGAGGGTGACAAAGTGAGACTCTGTCTCTAAAATAAAAAAAAAAAAGAAGAAAAGCTTATAAACTATTAATATGGGAGCATGTGCCACATTTCTCCAGACCAAGGAGTCTGTTTTCTGTCAAAGGAGGTTTGGCAGGAGTTGCTTGACCATAGAGTACAAGGTTCTACCTACCTAGAATCTGTCATACTTACCAAAGTGATGAAACAGCCTTTTGAAGGTATAGCTGAAACATCAGCTTAGAGATGATACCTTGCAAGAATGAGGTCCATCCTTCATGGTATGATGAATATAGTCTAAATTAAGATACATGGTAGTGTGTACCCAACAGGTAAGAATACATGAATTTGAGAATTGGTGGAAGAGGTAGTGGCAATACTTACCTTCATTCCCAGCATTCCATTCCAGGAAATTTGGCTTACCAAATCTTTTGACTCTAGGTTTTTTGGGTGGGGAGGCTCTAGTTACCAGGAGGAAAAGTGATTCCACCAAGGGACACAGAGGAGTACTATTAAACTTTAAGCTATAGCTGCTGCTCAGTCATTCAGAATCCTCATGGTCAATTACCCCTATTAGAAGGTTACTATTTTCTTGATTACTGATAATTTCCCATGAGGATCCTGAGTGATTGATCAGCACCTAAAGATATATCCATGGAAGTTGAGAGCCACTGCACAATGGATGTAGGTAAGACGACATTTGGCACCTAGGTAATCTGTTTGGCTATCTGTTGATGCTTCCTTGCTCAATTTTGATGATAAATGTACAAGTTCAGCAGTCACAGCCTAAGCTGTATATGGTGGCCAGAGTTTTACATCCCTCATGAGGAGGGACTGGATCCCTCTCCCCCAGATAGGCCACCTAGACCTGTAGAAGTTGCTCACAGTGGGTGAGGCAAATTGAGAATGGGTGGAGAAGAAAGATGATGGCTAGTAGTTGTGATGTTGGAGTCTGTCGCTTACCCTTCTAACTTTCCTCTTGCAAATTTCCCAAGGAAAAGGGGCATATAAGAATCCCAAAAGAATAAGCTCTTAGAACTTAAAGTATACAATATGCTTACTGTATAAAGCAAGTGAATCAGAGAGGCACAAAAGGTGACTGTGGCAGAAGCTGTGTTGTTCCCCTCTTTCTTAATAAAAGAACTTACTCCCTCTCCAGCTGCAGTGGGTATTGGTGGATGCCCACGCCCTGGGGACAGTCCTTATACAGTGGCTCTTCCATACATTGATATAAAGACTCAACCCTTCATCTCTGTTTGAACCAACTATGAAGGGCCATGCCAGCTCCAGAATTCCCCATAGGATTGACTGAGCCTTTGTTGTGACTGCATTATAGTTCAACTTATATTCTTCCAGTCTGCTCTTTTGGTCCCCTGAGAGAGTATTCCTCAATAAAATTCCTGCCCTCAAATATCTGTTTTAGAACCTATTTTCTGGGAAACTTGACTTGTTTTAGTTGTTCTATTATAATAAAAATATCCACCACTCTAATAGTGACTATTTGAAATGTTGTTGGCTCTTATTTTGGACCACATGTACAGCATTGGAGAGTTTGGCTGGGGGTTACTATGTGTTTCTATAAGCCCTAAAGAGTGATGTTGATCCCCTGAGGTGTGGGTCACTGCAGATCACAGGCTCCTGGTACCAGTTCTAATGGGAATCCAAACCAAGGAGGGATGCAGTTTGCTTTGATGCTCTCCAGGATGTAGTTGTACAAATCAGTGGATATTTGAAGGTGCGGTTTGTCATTTTTGTACTTTTTGTCATGATGTGCATGTCTTCATTACAGCTACCTGAAGAGGCTGGGGGATGTAGCACCTGGGCTGATTGAGGTGCAGTTTAGGGACAGGGAGCCCTCCCCCCAAGGCCTGTGATTACAGTCACCATGTGTTGGGGTCCTGCGCTGGGGGCAGGGTCCACTACGTCCTGTGTAACTGGCGTGACTTACTGAAGAAATATAAAGTTAGGAATGATGATAAAGAAAGAGACATGAGACATGGAATAGAATTTTCAAAGGTGGGAGCAGGGGACCACCACCCATTTGTGGGTTCTGGCAAGTGGCCCCAAGTCTCCATTCCCCTCAGCTTTTATTGAAATCTATCTGCCCAGGTGGTAAGCTGAGGGAGGGAATAAAGACATCAGCAGTTTCTCTGAGTGAGCAGATCAGCTCCTACTGTTATATTATTAACTTTAAGGATTTGAGTAGTTTTGAGGGATCTGAAACGTCAGCCTTGTGTGGGGAAGCCTCCTGTCTGGAGTCATACACACAGATTCTTAGAGAGGTGTTAAACTCCACTAGTTCACCATGGAGTAAAACTGCCTTTGAGGAATTGGTGGGAGACAGGCATTTTCCTCTTGTCACCACCAGAGAGGATTTTCTTCTGCAATAAGGGATGTAAGCCATCCTGCCTGTATCACAGGGCTCAAGCTATCCCCTTGGTCTCTGCCCCAGTCAAATGCAAATTTCCACAATGGGTATCTGCTTTGTCTGTGTAATGGACAGGAAATGACCTAGAAGACGTATCCTTTCTAGGACTTGCCATAGTCTCTTCTACGGCCATTATTTTCCTCTGAGTGTTCAGATTCAGCAGGGGCATTTGTGTAAGCTGTATCCCCAATAGGCCAGAGTTTTAGGAAAGGCTGGAAAATTGTACAGATAATAAATTTAGCAATGGCTGGCTTAAAGGTAAACTAGCTGACTTTTCTTTATTCCAACTCCTTCAGCTTACTTTTTTAACTTTCCCTTTTTCTGGGGGTGCCCTCCCCTACCAAGAATGGAGTCTTCAGTCCACATTCTGCCTGAAACCATGAGATAGACAATGGTAGTGAAGAGGATGCTGGAGGAAGGTAATCTGGTGAGTGGAGAGGCCTCAGCTATGGGTTCAAATTGTACAGGAGAATTAGTTTGACACCTTTGGGCACATAGTGGGTTGAAAAATGTCTCCCCAAAATTCATGCCTATCTGGAATTTCAGAATGTGATTCTATTTGGAAATAGCATTTCAGTAGATGTAATCAAGTTAAGCTGAGGTCATAATGAATCCAGGTGGGCCCTAATCCAATTATTTGTATCCTTATGAGAGAAATTTTGACATAACCACAGATGGACACTTTGTGAAGACAAGAGTCACACCAGGAGAATTCCATTTGACAATGGAGGCAAAGATTGGAGTGAACTGTCTATAAGCCAAGGCAGGCCAGGAATTGCTGACAATCACCATAAGTTTGGAATAGGCAAGAAGGAATGCTCCCCTGGAGCCTCCTGGGGAGTATCGCCCTGCTGATACCTTGACTTTGGTGAAAGAATACATTTCTGCTGTTTAAAGCTACTCAATTTGGGTTAACTTGTTATGGAAGTCCTAGGGATGGACATAAATGTGAACATATTCTTTCAAAAATCTCTTCTGTGGAGTATTATTCTTCCACAAGGTGAGGTTGTGGCCTGACTTGCTGGATTCCCCCAGGCACTTTTGGAGAAAAAGGATCTGGCAACTCCCAGGAATGCAGGGCCAGGGATTTAAGGCAGATGTCCTGGTGATGGTTCGACAACCCCAGGTTCTTTTTTTACGGTTCAAATTATGGAGAAATTCTATCTCATATTAAGCAGGTACAGTGTTTCCTTCCTCCACCTCATGTGAAAGAAGAGATGGTCTAAGATTCTCGTGGGGACACATGTTTCAGATAGAACTGAATGTGCCTAAAGGAGGGCTTTGGATTTGAAAAAAAGGATCAGGAGTCCCTTCTCAGGAAATTTTTCTCTTCCTTGGGTTGATTTAAGACAGAAAATTTAGAGAAACATCACTCGGGAGGCACTCCCTCTGACTTTGTCTGTCCTCACTTAGATATAAGCTCAGTCCCCAGAAAAGAAGTTGGATCTGGTGCCTCTGAACTCATGAGTCTGTGGCAGCTGTGAAGCTTCTGGATATTCATTAGAATTCTCTTATTTAATCAAGGTTGTATAGGATGGGGCTGAAATCCCCTAATGACACAGGCTCTCCAGTCCCCTCCAGACTCTCACAATCTCCCATTGTGCTTGAAGCAGTGACTTCACCATCCTGAGCACTCAGCAGGGGACAGTAAAGGGGCAGGATTCCCCCCCATGTTTTTCCTCCAGAATGTTTTCTTCAGAGACCTGGTCAGGTTCAAATCCTCGCCCTGGGATCTTCTTTGTGACAGGTATCCTCAGTCTCATCGTGGGACCTTGCTTTTTCATTTTTATTATTTTCCTGGTGCTTCATCATTTCAAAAAGAAAAGAAAATGCCAAGGTAGGCTCTAGAAAGTATTATGGACCTTGAATAAGAGACTTTGTGGGCAGTAGGTGAAAAGGGACCAATTGTGATGTGGGATGCAGAATCTGCATCCTGTCCTTATTACATTTTCTGGAAAAAGGTAACTGTGCTTCTATGGGGACTCTATGCCTTAATAACTTTGGGTTAGGAGCTTCAAGGAAACATCATGTATGACAGCAGTGAGGTCAGTGCCATTGATAGGAATGTAGGTTAGGATTGGGCTAGAAATTTTGGGTGTACCCATAAAGCATGAAGGAAGTCAAGACTATGACGAACTGAGGGTAGCTCCAGGGATCTCAGGGGTGGGTGTTTCAGGATGTCAGTTTCTCACTTAAGACCTTTTTGTCAATCTTGACTTCATTAAATATTATCTATGTGAGGCTGCATGTGAGGACATCCATGATAGCTCTAAGTTTAGGGAGGAGAAACAGCTGGAGTCAGGTGGATGTCCCTTGCTCTCCATCTGTAGCATGTTCTCCTGGCCATAAACATCATCTGGGGTGATTTGCACCATTTATGTATATAGTATCTTCACATGGCCTTCTTGAGCCACAGCCCAGAACAGCTTTCTCTGTGCTCTGAAGATATCAGCATATCTTTCTGATCCACAGTGAACACAGCCTTCTCTCTAGAAAGAAAATATTTCAAACCTAAGTTTCTGTTCTGAGCTCTTATTTATGTGTTAATAAAAATAAACGGATTTGTGGTGCAACATTTGGATTCAGTCAAAAGGCTACACTTAAGAACCTAGAAGGCCACATGTGGACTTAAGGCTGCAAGTCTCCACTTCCCCTGACCTCTGTTATAGTCAAACATTACCACACAAATAAATTAACTGAAAGAAGACAACATGTGACTTTCTCAAGGTCACACAAGAAGCCAATGTTAGATTCAGGGTAACCCTCTTGTGATTCCTAGGGACATTTCCACCAGAGACACTTGTCTGCTCTTAGAGGACAGAAGACTGATAGCCTAGAATATAATTATAAAAGTGAAGTTTTCCTGGCCTGAAATTCTTCTTGAGATTTATATATGTGGACTAGATGAGAGAAACATGCACAGGGCTCCTTCATAGGAATGCGACATGTGCAATTGTACAGGGCCCATGAACTTGGTTGTTACTCACCTGTCACTGTCTTTTTGAACAAGAGACTGTGCATATTAACTTTTCCCTGGGTCCCACAAATTATGTACCCCAGATGACAGTTCCTCATAGATAAGTAAAAGGAAAGGAGGTTTAATCTCCAACAGTCTTATTCTTTTTTTCTGGAAAGATGAGTTTGAACCTTTGATTACTAAACCTTTCTAAAGTCAAAATTTGAGTGGACCCATGATTCTCAGTTTTAAGCAGGATTATCCTCCCAAGTCATTTCTGTTATTTCTAGGTATTTTTAGAGATGATAGGAAGATATAGATGTTTGTGATAGGTGCCCTTTTAGTTAGAGACATGTATGTGTTTCTTTTTCTTTTTGAGACAGTCTCACTATGTTGCCCTTGGTAGAGTGCCACTGGGTCACAGCTCACAGCAACCTCAAAGTCTTGGGCTTAAGCGATTTTCTTGCCTCAGCCTTACAAGTAGCTGGGACTACAGGATCCTGCCACAATGCCCAGCTATTTTTTTCGTTGTTGTTGTTATTGTTGCAGTTGTCATTGTTGTTTAGGTGGCCTGGGCTGGGTTTAAACCTGCCAGCCTGGGTACATGTGGCTGGTGCAGTAACCACTGTGCTACAGGAGCTGAGCCATACGTATTTTTTTTTTTTGATATTTGACCATATTTTCCTAATTATAACAGTCATATAGATTATGCCCATATTTTGGGGGTTAACTCAGGATGTGAAAAACAGTGAGAAATTCAGTTAAAATGGCAAAGCATTTATATTAGGTGACATTTTGATACTCCAGTTACTAATATATTAAGATTACTCTGATAAGTATGTGTTTTCATGAGGACAGGTTTGGGTGAAGGAAGGGAATTATTCTTTGATTCTTTAAGATCCTCAGCAAGCTCATTACACAATTTTGGGGGCCCAATGCAAAGTGAAAATGTGGGATCCCTTGTTCAAAAATTATTAAGAGTTTAATAATGGCTAAAATAGAATATTTAACCAACCCCAGGACCCTTCTGAGCATGGGACCCTGAAATTGTTCCTGAGATTTATATATGTGGAATATATGAGAGGAACATACACAGGGACCCCTTCATGGGAATGCAACATGTGCAATTGTACAGAGCCCATGAACTTGGTTGTTACTCACCTGTCACTGTCTTGTAATTCTTAAGGATGGCTAAAATAGAATATTTTAACCAACCCCAGGACACTTCTGAACATGGGTGTAATTGCATGGGCTGCCTATGACGCTGGCCCTGAGCCTCAGGATTTCTGCTGGGAGGCCCATTCTGGTACCGTAGCTTGTGTGAAGGTAGTGTGGTCCCTTGGGAGAACAAAAACCATAGAAGGTGAAGAAGCTGCACCCATTTGTGGATTTTCAGAAAAAAGCTGAGATTGCATAATCCTCAAACTTGGCATTTGGGGAAGTTAGAATATGGTCCCTCAGTGTTCTCTTGAAGTAGATGCAAATAGGGATGTATTTCCTGCCACCAATTTCCTGCAATTTAGCCCTAGGGAAAGTATGATGCTTACAATTCTATGTCCCTGACTGACAATAAACTTTTCAGAGTTGAGTTTGTTAATAATATCTGTGACAGCTATTTCACAGATAGTGATCTGAGATCAATAGTTAGATCAATATCTAACAGGATTTTCCTGATGTGTTTCATATTGTACAAAAATTATCCCAATCTGTGTCCTGAGCTATGCTGTGTTTTCACCTTGCCCACGATTTCTGTTACCTCTAGAGGGGTTTGTTTTTTCTCTGGATTATAAATGTAACTGGGACCTAAAATTGCTATTTCTGGTTGTTTTTCATATCCTTTCGGGGAAAGAAGATCTGGAAAGGAGAACTTTTGGAAAGGAAAATCTTCTGACTGGAACTGAAGAGTGTGAAATTGGAGATGCTGTGCTTGAAGACCCTGGAATACCACTGGAAGAATCAATATGCCTATATTGAAAATTTTGTTACATTTTGGTCTAGACAGTCACTCTCTGCGTTCAGATAATGCTGACTTGTGTTCCCTTTTTATGTAAGTTGTGGAGTAATAAATATTTTGGTTCTTCCAGACCAGTTCTGTGTTACTGAGAAATCTTTGTGAACATCTAGAGACTTCAACACAAAGTGCTTTTATAGTATTCTTACACTAGCCACTTAAATTTAAATATACTTTCTTTGCCTGATGAAATCCTCAATGAGTAATTTGTTGTCAGACTGAGGGAGAGGATGAATCTAGCTCCAGCACTGAGGTTTCTCTACCCACAAAATGACTTCACAGCAAAACCACTTGGATATTCCAGAAATGTTCTATGCTAATTATATCATCTTTGCTTATCTAATTTTTGACCCTTCCCCTAAAAGTCTTTCAAATTTCGTCTCATGGAGGCAGGTGTAGGTGTGGCAGAACTTTCTTACTAAAAAATAAACAAGACTATCAGAAATCTAAAAACTTCTCAGACACATAGTTGGAATAGAAAGGTATAGAAGTTACTTGGAAGCAGAATGTTTTCAAGATCTTAACTTTGCAAATTTGGTTGTCAAGATGCTCAGGTTCCAACTGATTTCTAAGCTCAATTCTATCTTTTCCTGGGTATAGTACTTAAAATGTGCTAATGGGTAACAAAGACCTAGCCTCTTATGTTAATGAAGGCCATCTCATATTCTCAAGTACAGTGATATTTTAAATGTTTTGGTTTTAGTTGAGAAAACAATTTTTGGTTCTCTGTTCCCACCATGGAAAAAAATCAGAAGCTACAGTCTCTTATAAGAGTAATGCTGGAATTAAATACAGGACAGGGCTAGTGAGACTTGGTTAGGGAATGAACTATTCTTGTTTTCAGCATGTTATAGCCATGAGGAATGTGGATATTCTTCTCAAATCATATCCTAGAAGATACTGGTGCATGACACCTTGGAAGTAGTTGTACTATAATAAGTACTCACTTTTTTTTTTTTTTTTTTTATAAAATTACTCTTTATTCCACTATCTTTGAATTACTTTAAAGAACTGAAGTAAGCCTCTAGATTCAAGCTAGAAGTACAGGAAAGACACATGATACACCCATAAGCACAAAAGTGCCTACTTTTATCTCCAAATTCCATACTAATGTGTACCTGACTGTCAGGGGACAGAAAAGGGAATGAGGTCCTTTATTTCTGACTTGCTGTAGCAAGGTCAAGAGTTCCACATATTGTGTAGAGTAAGATCAGACTCTCCAATGTTCTGAACTTCCTAGGAAAATCATCAGAGTTCACACATCTGCTGAACATAAATGTACCATCTACATAATGTGGTGTCCAAGTTCTCAAGTCCTTTCAATAGCAAGAAATAAAATGGTTTAAGTAATTAATTCAATATACTCTCCTTTGTTTTTCTAATGGTATTTGAGCTATTATGCATCTGACCATTTCCTGAAAGTATGTTTTTATTGAGTTTTCAGTCTCTGCTTTGTGTATTTTTACCTACTTGCCACCTATCTTCTCTCTGTCCCTTTCATCAATTGTGAGCACATTTTGCTGCTGCTGCTGCTGCTTCCAAAATATTACTGCTGAAAGCTTACTTTATAAAGTCTACATTTGCTGAAGTTTTTATGTTAAAGGGGGTGAGGAGAAAGGTAGTCTGTTGCAAATATTAAAAATAAAGTCACCTAATCTTAAACCTCCCACTTCTGTTCTCCCCCTTCCTCTTGACCTGCAGAAAATTCTCTTTGTGTCTCTTTCCATTTTCTCAGTCACCATTACTTAATACACACTCTCCTCTTCGTCTATGGGCCTTCTTGAATTTCTTTCTCTTACAAGTTTGAAATGCTTTCCCAGAGTTCTCTTGAAATTAACTCTCCTACCTCAGGATAAAGAGGCCACACAAGAATAAGCCAGTAAATATCCTTTATCCCACAAAAACAAGGTAGACAAATTTTGTCTACTTCAGACTGTGTGCTTTATTTATGGGCTGGAGATCATAGAAAAGGCTTAGTCTTTTAGTAGTCACTGCCTGGCCAGCATTTGGTTCCTTGATTCTCATATTTTAAGTGCTTTGTACACATGCAAAACCCACTAAATAGCTTTGTATACGTACTCTGTCCATTTGGAGTCTAGGCCAACCTTGTGCTTTGGCCCAATAGAGACTGTCTAAATTTCAACATAGGAGAATGACAGAGTTTTAACATATGAAAAGATCAGTCTAGGTACCAATAGGAATCTTGACCACATAGCAGATTCACTAAAAGGAACATGAGTCTAGTTGTAATAATTGGGCACTGACTAACCTCCTGTAATGAAGTACACATATAGCATTAACTTTTATTATACTGCTATTAGCTACAACCCACCTCCTCTTCCTGAATGCAAAAGCAGCTACTGTTATTTCCTTTGATATGGCAAAATGTTCTTTCCTGTTACAGACTGCTATGATTATAAATGCAAATAAGCTTACTACTGAACAGAAAAACATCCTGCACTTTTAGTAATATCTGATTAACAGTAATGCAAGGGGGGCTCACTGGTCTCTACTTGGCAGAATGTAGTGATATGCTTAAATCTTAGATTGCTCTGAAAGATCTATGGTATCTCTAGAACTTCCTAAACTAGCAGGCTAAGCACTGATTAATCATTGAGACAAAGGGGAATTTAATTTAGAAAATTTGAACTCAATATATTAATTGATACCACTTAATGTAATTTGAACTCAATATATGTAATTGATACCATTTTATGCAATTTTAGCTCAAAAATGACAACTACTTGTATTATGTTCTCAAAATGTTACTTAATATTATAATTTATTTTACATACCATAGCATCCTATTATTGCTAACTTCCCAAATCAACTCTGGAGAAATAATAGTGATAAATGGGAATAAATACCCAAAGAATCAGACTGAGTCTGTTTCTTGGGTAGAACAAAGCATAGGTTGAACTGGTGAGTGGAGAGACGTAAGGGGCAAAAGTTGGTGAATGGCATCAACCTGGGAAGTGGGCTGCAAGGGGAAAGAAGGAAAATATAGGATGGAGGAAAGTGCTGATTTTGCATTTACCCCAGTTCATCTTATTATTTGCTCTATAACCACAGAAATCTGGGTTGATCTCACAGATGTGGGGAGTAGAAAGTCACCATTGGAGGCTGGGAAGGGTAGCGAGCAGGGGAAGACAGGAATATAAAATTACAACTGAACAGAAGAAATAAGTTTTAGAATTTTATAGCACTATAGGGTGATAATAGTCAACAATAATCTACTGTGTATATTCAAATAGCTAGAAGAGACGATTTTGAATGTTCTCAACACAAAAAATGATAAATGTTTTAGTTGATGTAGATGCTAATTACCCCAATTTTATTATTGAAGGTGTATACATGGATCAAAATATCACTCTATCCCATAAACATGTACAATGTTTATATGGCAATTAAAATAATAAAAGCCTCACATATTATATATTTGTTAAAATGAAATAATAAAGGTAAAGTATCAATTCTTACAATCAAGTTAATCAAAATGTATTTTAAACAATTTGTAAAAAAATAGAGGGTCTTACTTTCTCTCCAATATTCTACAAAGCAAGCTAAACCAATAGCTAATGCTTAAAAAAATAATTTTACTTGTTTTGGTGTTTCTCTGGGGAAAGGATCTATGGAGCTTCTCCTGCTATCATTATAGAATTATCTCCTCTTTGTTACTTTAGAACACAATAAGGTGATCCTTGTTCATTTTATTCTTATCTATTTTAGAATCAAGCATGCTTATAATTATGCTATATAGAAATCAGTAGAAAAATAAACCAGTTTTCTATAGGTTTCATTATTACTGATGAAATTTCATCACTTAATTCTAGTTGTTCTCAATGGACAGAGCTGGAAAAATGCAAATGTAGAAATAAATATGTGTACACAAATTATTTTGATTTTATGTTTATGTATGTGTGTACAAATGCAAAAATAATCCTTTCTGTTTTCTTTTTAAAAGAATACTACAGTTACAATAACTGAATTTTCCCACATCTTACTTATATGTAATTATGAACATATGTCTTCGTGTGAGCAATATCAACATTCTAGTCTTGCCTCTTAAGAAATCATTAACTCTTTCTTGAAAGATGTTCTCTGGATAGCCACTTTGGGGAATAGTTTAAAGACTTTAAAGTTTATTAATGTCCTAACATTATCAGTGAAATTGTAAAAGTAATAATTTGTACTAGGCTGTGGTCATCTGTGGATGCATGTTTTAGAGTAATTGCACAAGCATTGTAAGAGAATGTATAATTAACAAATCGAAAGTGGACAAAAAGCAAACAAAGAACTATTTAGACACTTGATTAATAGAAAACATGGCAAGGTAGAAGAGTGAGAACTGCATATAGATGGCAGGTAAGAAAAGTATGGCATGGTAGATATAAACACACCTCTAATAAGTACTTATATTAAATGTAAACAGATTGAACATTCCAACTCAAATACTAACATTTGCAAAGAATGTGGAAGACAAAATCCAACTATGTACTGCTTATAATAGGTATGACTGAATATGAGTTAAAGAATAGAAAATAATATGTAATATTATTTATTATATAGAAAATAATAGATAGCAAATAAAACATAATGTATAATACATTATATATTATAATATAATTCAACCCAGAGAAAATAACCAAAAGAAGGTAGGATAGGTAATCAGACAAGGCAGAAAAACAACTTCAAAAAGCACAATTACAGATAAAAGCTGGCATAATGATAGAGTGATCAAGCCATCAAGAAGCATAACTTTACAGTTTTAACTAACAGAAAAGAGAAGAAAACAATTCTAAAACCAGAGGTTGATAAAAGAAACATTAAAAAAAAGGATAGATAGTCTAGAGAACCTATTTATAGTATATTGTATATAAAAGATTTATATGAAGAGTTGTGGTGATAGAGGCAGTACATGCCTCATTTGCAATCTGGAGGAGAAAGTTTTAATATGTCTGTAATATGTATGGTGTTTCCTCTAGGTTTTGTGTAGATGTTCTTTATCACATTGAGAAAGTTTCTTTCTATTTCTATTTTGCTAAGACTTTTTTTATCATTGATGAGTTTTGAATTTTATCAAAACCCTGTTTGATATGTATCGAAATGCTTGTATAATTTTGGTATAATTTTATCAATTATATAATCCTCCATATTAATGTGATAAATTGTATTGACTGAATTTTCAAATGTTAGATCACCCGTACATTCCTAGAATAAAATTTACTTGGTCACGATATGTTATCATTCATATGTGTTCCTGCCTTGATTTTGTTAATATTATCCTAAGTCTTTGGCAGCTATACTCATGACAATATACTATTTCTTTCTCATAAAGTGTGTTCCAAGTTTTTGGCATCGAGGTTATGCTGGCCTAAACAAGTATGTAATCTATACCATGAAAGTACTTGGGAGAATCCTTGACGAAGCTTTGTGAGCCTAGAGTTTACTTTGTGGAAATATTTTCAATAATGCACTCAATTTTTAAAATATTTAGAAGATGACTCAGATTTTCTAACACTTCCTGTGTCATTCTTTTGAGAAATTGTCTTTTTCATCTACATTGGTATAATGTGTACAATATCCTTTAGTATCATTTTATCATTTGTAGAATTTATGATGGCCTATCCTTATTCATTTCTGATAACAAATTGAACTTTCTATATCCTTTATTAGTCTTAATGGGGGTTTTAAAATTTCACTGAGCTATTCAAAGAGCCAGGCTAAGCGCAATGCTTATGTCTATAATCCTAGTATTCTGGGAAGCCAAGACAAGTGGATTGCCAAGACCAGCCTGAGCAAAAGTGTGACTCCATCTCTACTAAAAAACCAGAAAAACTAGCCAGGCATTGTGGCAGGTGCTTTGTTCTTTTTGTACCTACCTCCAGTTACTCAAAAAGCTGAGCCAACAGACTGGTTGAGCCACAGAGCCCAAGGTTGCTGCGAGCTATGACTCCACAGAAGTCTATTCAGGGAGACAGTGTGAGACTCTGTCTCAAAAACAAAACAAAACAAAACAAAACACTCCCAAGATTTTCAAAGATCCAGTTTTTAGCTTTACTGATTAACTCTATTGTAGGTTTGTCTTCTATTATACTGTGTCTTACCCTCATTTCTGGATCTGTTTTGTTATAATCTAAGATAATTATGTCTATGTTTTCCTCTAAGGACTGTTTATTTTATTTTATTTTTTTCCTATAGAAAGGAAGTCTTGCTATGTTGTCTAGGCTGAGCTCCAACTCTGCGGCTCAGGGGATCATCTAGCCTTAGCCTTCTGAGTAGCTGGGATTATGGGCACATACCACCACACCTGAAAGTAAGTACTACTTTATTTAACAAATTGTATATATTGCATTTTCATTATGTTCAGTTAAAAATATTTTCTCACAAATTGTATATATTGCATTTTCATTATGTTCAGTTAAAAATATTTTCAATTTTCATTGTGATTTCCCCACTTTGATCAGAAAATATAGATAAATTATTCCAAACATTTGAAATTATTGAAGTTTCCTAATGATCTTCAAAAATTAAAGATACATTCACCATAAGATTCAGTTACTTTTAGACATTTATCCCAGAGCAAGAACAACTTATGTATACACAAAAATTTGTGCACTTTTTTTTCATAGTGGCTTATCTGTAATAGTCCAGAATTGGAAATAACTGAATGTACTATCTTTACAACTATGTGAATCTGTAATTATTTCAAACTAAAGTCGATTAATTATATACTAGATAAATTTATTAAAGAATACATTGTATATTATAATCCAATCTGTGGGGTCTAAATTCAGATTCAGGAATGCCTAAGAATTAAAATATCTAGTTTATTCTCTGATGGTCATATAACTGGATAATTGACATTAATGAATTTCCTCAATATTTAAATGGTTGTCCTTTATACTAAATGATGCCATAGAATAAAACTGTAAGGAACTTTCAATTGCCATTTTCTTGATAAAAAAAATTCTCAAGAGAACAAAAATTTTAAAGGGCTTCTAATAAACCATCTTTTAATTCCATACCATTGTCCTATACCATTTTAACATCTTCATCCCCATATAGTTCTTCTTTAATTATTTGTATTTATATTTTGGATCATTAAATTGACTTCATATTTAAAAGCTCCTCTTTTTTTGTAAAATGAGGAAAGCAAATGTTACTTTCTTATAAGCTCCTTCATTATAATTATTTGAATGCTATTTTTCCTATTTTTTTCCCTATACACAGGGACAGATTTCATATTCTTTGAGGGTAGAAAGATAAGCTAGAGTCAATGAGATTTGTCTGGCTTTAAATAAGAGCCTTTTTGTATGAGAAACTCAACATACACAACAAAACAACAAATGAAGTAAGTAGATACTTCCATGTGATTATTAGTAATGATAAGAGTAAAACAGTAACAATTTTCTGTTTTAATTTTTAAACATTAATTCTTATTTCAATAATTTTTTATAACTTTTTTAAAATTTCAGGTTGATATTAGGGTATGAATGATTATGTTACATTGTTTGCACTTCTTAGGTATAGTTCAAGTTGTGTTTGAACAACTTGGGCTGAGAAATTTTAAGTTTCTGAGTCTCCCAATTTTGTTTTCCTACTGAAAGGTCAAGCTACATGATGTAGGCATCTTGGTTCTCTGTTTTCATGCCCTGAAACCAGAAGGGTATTTTGATTCTCAGGAGACCATTTCCTCTTAGATTCATTTCTTTGTTATTCTTATGCTCTGTGTTGTTTCATAAAGAATTCCCCATTTATCTCAGCCCATGATGACTTTTGACTTTTCTGCCTAAAATTTTATTCCTCAGTTAAATTAGAATTGGGACTATGGTGTGCACTGGGAGGCCTTCTGGGGCAGAGTCATCCTATGGCAGTAGGCTAAGAGTGTCTGGGGAAAGTAACCTGGAGCATGAGACAACTCTACCTGTCATGGGCTCTTTCGAAAGGGGGAGAATGGATTGATCTAAGTTTTTTGAAAAATGTTATATAGGTTTCTATAGTAGAGTAAGGATTCAGAACTTTTTTTTCAAAGGAAGTTCTATTTGTGATCAAGGCTGTGTTCTTGCAAGGGAGTAGGATAAGATCCCTTAGATCTATCCTCACTATGCTTCCAGAATTGCTGCCAAAGTTCAAGGGAGCATGTTCTGGTGATATTCAGAGTAATCACTACTAAATATTCTGTTTAGTTCAAAAGACAACATAATCATCATCTTGGAAAATAAACTGTTTCCTTCCCTTTGACACCTGTGACTGAGGAGACATTCCCATGATCCACTGGACACATGTTCCTGACATGAATAGATATTCCAAGACAGAGAATGTCAGCAATTCTAGGGAAAAACTTGAAATCTTTCTTGAAATCTTTCTTCGGGCAAGTATATATATTTTTTGGTCCCTCAACTTAGATGTCACCGAGTAAGACTGGCCCTAGGGCTGAGAGTCTAGGAAAATAGATCATTTCCTTTTTACACAAATGTGGTTATAATGCAGACAGGTGCTTGTTCTGAATATCTGTGTAGTAATCTAGCCCCCTCTTGGTCTACCCTTGCTAATCGAATGTTTAGGTTCAATAAATCTGTGTTAGAAGGGAAACTACCTGAGGTTTCCCATTCCTGTGTAAGACATATGAAATGAAGCTTAGCCAATCACCATGCAGATCTTCATCACCTACGTTACATCTGAAATTATGACTTCATCACACTGATCACCTAGGTAGTGGCGGAGTTGGGGCAGAGAATTCCATGTCCTCTGCTACATCCCAATGGTTGACTCAGGGGCCAGTTTATTCCCTAATGGTGTGCCTTGGCTCTATGCTCTGTTTGCTATGCTTTTTGTATTTTTTCTCTTCGTCATGTTTTCTCCCTTTTTACTTGAGATAGACCAGCACATAAAAAGATGTAAGTGCCATGATGGGCTGGAGGGCACAGGGCATCTGTAGTGACAATGTATGATTGAAGGAAGAGAAAGTTATCTATTATAATGTGGAAGATAAGAAAACAATACCTATTATTCTCTGGTCTCTAAGGCTCAATAATGCAGGGCTGAAAATTCTCAGAAATCATGATCTTAGATAAGACAGAAGTATCAAAACTCGTGTAAGAAGTTTACTCCCAGTGTCTTTATAGAGTATGAGGAAGTATCTTAGGCCCTGCTTGAGTTAATGGTAACATCAAAATATAAAGATCCAGGAAATCCAGTAGAATGTGGGGAAATACCAGGGGGTTTCCAGATGATGGTCTCTGACCAAGTGTGGTTTGTGTTAGTCTTGCTCAGATGCAGGTATTCTCTGAATAGAGCTGTGCCTAAGGACATGGAAAATAATGAGACAAAGATGGACCAGGGAAGGCCAGGTAAGTACTCTTTGCTCTTCACTGTTGAGTTATTTTGTCCATAGCTGGCAATTCTGATAAGTTCCACAGTCTGTGCACTAGATGGCTAAACACATGCTCATTTCTGGTCTCACTGAAACAGCCTTTCCTAGCTCTCTGCACTTGAACTTCTTCTTCTAAGTTTAGCCTAAGAGCTCTGAGCTTTCTCTCTAGAGCAGGGATATTCAACCAGAGCACAACTGGTGTGCTGTGAGAGGATCTTAGGTGTGCCACAAAAAAATTTATTAATAATTTATCAAATTATTTTCAAAAGAAATTCAAAGACAGTAAGTATATTCTTTTTTCTTTTTTTTTACTCTTTTTTTTTTTTTGGATCAACATAAGTGTGCCACAGAAATTTATATGTTCAAGTGTGTGCCATGAGATAAAAAAAGTTGAAAAATATTGCTCTAGACGTCAAGTGGAAGACAATAATGTTCAGCTCTTATTAATCTTTGTTGGTCAAAAAGCTTCTCTTTTGTTATCTACATTTGTGATGTTTCTTTTTCTCTCAAGGTTTCCTCTCATGACCCAGTGACTAAGTTATCTTTTTTTAATGATTAATAATAAAAGGGTGACTCTTCTCTAAGAAGTAGCTGAAAATTTGCTTTAGTAATAGGGACAAGGGCAGAAAGATTTTGTGGATGTGAGATCATCCTACAAACAGCCTGAAGAGATTGGAAGTCTATGTTTTGGGGTAACATTCTAACCACCGTTTGACCGTAATTCCTACAGATTATGTGTATTATGGACTTGCTTTTCTGATTAAGGTCAGCTCTGCCTTCCTATTAACTGTTTTAAGGCTCCCTATGACATCACAGAGCAGGAACACAGGAAATTTCAGTGTTCTCTGTGCCTACCACACAACTCTCTTTGTGTCAGTTTGTCCTGGATACACTGGGTAGGTTTCCCTCACACAAAAGTGAAATGTCTGGTCTATACAAGGTTATTGTGTTGTTTTGAAGTAAGGAAAAAAGATTGAAAACAAATTCTATCTGAATACATACTTGGATTTGGGAACTTCTTTTGTTAACTCAAGGGAAGAATGGTACCATATATTTGGGTTTGTCTCATCCCCACCATAAAAAAAAGTAGATGGTGGTTTTAATTATAGACAACCAGAATATCTAGCCTCAAACTTCCATTATATAAGTGAGGATATATAGTTTACAACGAGACTATATGATTTAATATATTGGATTCAATATACTGGATAAGTGAATTACCACAATGTCCATGTGAATAACTTCCTGTCATTTGTACCAATGTCTTCACTTCCTCCATTTCTGCTCCAATTCCTCACTCTGCTACTATCCTTGACCTTGTTTGCCCTTACTCAAAAGAACATAAGAATCATAAGAACAAAAGAACCATGAGTGATGGTTTCAAAGAGGTCAAACACACAGATGTCTGAAGCTTTTCCCTTCTAGAAGTGAGTAAGAGGAGCAAGTTCCACACAGAGGAGTAAAGAAACACAGGTTAATTATCCAGGGCTTCTTGTAAATGACCAACAACAGGTGAAAGGAATACAGCTGTCCTTTCTGAGATTCAGAGTCTCACAATTCTGAGAAAGGCTCCTGTCTCAGCTTTTCCCTTTCAAGGCATCACTGCCATTTCTCTATATCCTCACAGAGGCTGCATAAATCCTGAGTTCTGTAAGTTATGCCTTCCCTCCCTCATTCTTAGTCAAGGACGTACCCAAATCATGCTACTATGTATATATGATGACCATATTTCACAAACTGAAGTGTTATTTCCTTGGGGTATTATATTATTCTTTGGGAGCTATTTCTATGTGAGATGAAGTTTGGGAATCAGTTTATATGCCAAAATACTAGCCTTTTGTGACATTTCTCTACCTTATGTGATCATTACCTCTAATATATGTAGTTTCTTGGGTTAAAGGGCAAGAGATTTTACAGGTTTTTTTTTTTTTTGAGGCAGAGTCTCACTATGTCGACCTCAGCAGAGTGCTGTGATGTTACAGCTCACAGCAACCTCAAACTCTTGGGTTTAAGTGATTCTCTTGCCTCAGCCTCCCAAGTAGCTGGGACTACAGGTGCCTGCCACAATGCCCACCAGTTTTTTGGTTGTAGTTGTCATTGTTGTTTGGCAGGTTTGGGCTGGGTTTGAACACATTATTTTATAGATTTTTTAATGAAGTCATAGAACATAAGAGTCAGAAGCATTATAGCTTACATGGAAAATATCAACTATAATATTTTAATTAGCAGATGAAAAAACTTGTTTTTTCTTTGCTGTGTAAGATGAAAGTTGTGTGCTCTTTGGTGATGGTTGAGTTTTAGAGCTCAGGTGATAACATCCATTTAGGGAAAAATCTATAAAAGTTGGAATCATCCACATAGATATTTGGGGAATCAGGACAACATTACAAAGAAAGGATCTCTCTTTTTGAGGAATAAATGAATATTCTGGAGACGTGTTGTCCTTCCTCCCATTCCTTGTGTATTCACTGTAAGATATAATCTTTTGTGACTGGTATTTTCCAGACTATGGCCAAGAGTTATATAGTCCTGTCCTAACATGATTCTCTAAGTGTTTGATAATGTGTAGAAATTTTTACAACCTATTTCTCTTGCATTATTTCTACTGTCTAAAATTGGTGCTGCCATTCTGCTGGGCCATAGATATAACCAAGCAATTTTCTTATTGATTCAGGCTGTCCGCTGGAGTCACCAAAGAGAGCTCTGGGAGGGAAGGAGTATGGGATAGGAAAAATTTCTCATTACTTGTGAAAGTGGCAAGAGAGCCTAGGGATTCTGAGTCTGAAATTAGTACCCCTGGGACTTCAGTTTGAGTGCAGCTGAGCATGTAAGGAATAACCTGAGACTTCATAGTCTAGATAGGAGAGCAATTCTAAGACCTTCATTATGTATATTTGTACTGAAAAAAAAGATCATAAATATTTTGAGACTCTCAGCAAAGTTCTGTGTTATTAGGAAATTGTTTTGAATTTCTAGCTTCTTTCAATTAATTATTAGTCTAAAGCTTAAACAGATTTTCTACTTCCAGGTAAAATCCTAAGTGACTGACTCTTGCTGTCTTCTGCTTTTAAAGCAACATGTAGAGTCATTCTCACAGGGGAAGGAGAACCTCGTGGTCACTATATGACTAAGGAAACTCTGAATCCAGGACCACTCAAGAGGGTCACACAGAAATAACACCTTGACATACTGAAATGTTTTGTCCAAGTTGCTTCCTTATACAAGAGTCATGCTTCTCTCCAAACTTTGGGTGGAATATGGTTTCATGAAGATGTATGGAGGCAGGAAATGCTACAGATTTCTTTTTCTGCCTCAAACTTCATGGAATATTTTAGAAAAATATTTTTTCTTTACTATTAAGTGAAATTAATTTTTCTCCCTCCACTTCTACATTGAGTTTTCTTTTCATGTAAGTTCTAGCACAAAATTCTCTCTCATCTTTACCTACCATGTATATCTGTTAATCTACTCTTTCTCTCTGTTCACCTCTCCCAACTACATGCAATATCTTGGTCATGATGGCTCATTAAGGTATTCACATGGAAGCCCCTAGCTAGACATATTAGAGGTACATTAGGGTTAAGTATATCAGAGAGAAGGGGAGGGATAGAGAGAGAGGAAGGAAGGAGGGAAGAGTTGTCTGGGATAGAGATATGGAACATGCTGTTTTAATATGAAAGGAACAAACTCCTATTAGTAAAAATGTTAAAAATTTGGCACTACTGTCAGAACAGTTATGTGAGGGATTTCAGCATGGCCTTTGAAGTTAAAATAGTCTGCAAAAGTCCTTTCATCATCTAATAATTATAACAATTTGTGATTAAAAAATTATTGAAATCCCTACACCACGCCAATGTTTCTAGAAGTACTGTATATGTGTGACTATTTAGCAGACAAACGCAGTCGCTATGGGGTATTAGTCTTTTGTGTCTGCATCTGTTTCTTTGGGGTGAGTATCATTTTGTACGCTTGCATATCATCTTTTTTCTTTCATAGATGGCCCTGGAGTTTCTCTGGCCACATTTCTTCTGTTTTTTACTTTCCATTTGATTCTTTATTGCTCTTTGGTATATATTATTTATTAATTTGTATCAATTCTTTTTATTATCTTGATTCTTTAAGCATTTTAAAAATATTTTTTTCTTGTTTTATCATTTCGACTTTTGTATGTCTTTCCCATATTTTCTGTTTCCTAATTCTTTGATTATTTCTTACTGAGTATAATTTCTTTTACCTTTTTTCCCTGTCTACCTCCCAGGGATATTATCTCTCTCTCTCTCTGTCTCAAACACACACACACACACACACACACACACACACACTGGTTTTTTGCCCAAGGTTCCTGGCTTATAACTACCAAAGCCATTGTTATAATGTTGGGGTGCTCTAGGCCTCTGAAGCAGGATTCAGGAAACAGATTCTCTCTTTCTCTCTCTTTCTAATCATTCCCTCCCTCCTTTTCACTTGTGCAAGACAGGACTCTGATCTGATCATGGGTCCTAAAACCCCTATTCCAGAGAGGGTCCTGCCCCATATGCTGGAGGAAGGAAAGATGCACAGAGAGGCCAAGAAGAATTTGAAGAGACCTGCCTTGCTGAGTTTCCTCACTCAGTCTATTAGTATTGGATCACATCCTTTCTGTCTAGTCACATTTCTATATCGTTGTCAGTCATCTCTGTGCAAGGAAGCCTTCATGAAAACCCCAAAGGACTGGGGAATACAGATATAGAACATATGGAAAGTTCCATATTTTTAACATTTTTACGAACAGGAGTTTGTTCCTTTTATGTGAAAACAACATAGAGATATGGAACATGGAAAGTTTTCAGATAGCAGAACATGGAGGTCCCGGACAGTGGTATAATCAGGGAGGGTCTGGAAACACTGAACTCCTTCCTGCATCCTTTACCCTTTGTATGTCTTCATCTTTAACCTTGGGAATATCCTTTATAATAAAACAGTAAATGTAGGTTGTCCCCTGGGTTTTCTAGCAAATTAATTGAACCCAAGAAGGGAATCATGGGAGCCTCAACTTGAAGATGATTGGTTAGAAGTTCCAGAGGCCTGGCTTGGAACTGATGTCTGAAGGTGGGTGGGCAATATCAAAGACTGAGCCCTTTACCTGACACTATCTCCAGGTAGACAGTGTCAAAATTGAGTTGGGGGACACCTCACTGGTGTCTGCTACAGAACTGATTGCTTGCTTGCTGGTAGGAAGAAATCCTCATATGTTTTTGGGTCACAGACATCTTCTGTGTTGATTATTTGGTGTGAGAACAGAGGAAAAACACAGTTTAAATTTTCCACAAATGCTACCCAATAAATGTCTTGCCAATGTTGCTTCATTTTTTATTCCTTAGTACTTGGAATAAGAGAATACAACTCTTAAGAGCCCAATCTCCTATTCCGCCAAATGCAATACTTTCCAGGGGAAAATGAATTCAAGGAGACCAGGGGCTCTAAAATCAGACAGAAAACAAAAAGTCCTCTAGGTATTTTAAACAGGAAGTGGCATACTACAGGAAACCACTTGTGCTTATGAAACCCTCAGCAGGAAGTTTCAAACCCCCCAGGAAACCATTGCTAAAGGTCACCATGCTGCAACACCAAGGCTAGCAATTTTCAGTTCAAGTCCAAAGGCCCTCTGCAAAACTGAATCTCCTATGAATAGGTCTCACTGCTGGAACATAGTCCAGAGTCTTCCTGTGAAAGGTGTGGGAAATGTAGTTCTCAGCTCCCCAGACCCAG
>CAUYRH010071374.1:0-12390 GCA_963574655.1 Perodicticus potto
CAACCACTGTGATGTCAGGAGGAAGTCCATAAGATTAAGCTTAAAGATAGTAACCCAGGGCAACAAACATTCTTATGTCAGGAAGAAGATGGTAACCCAGGGTACCATCCATTGTGATGTCATGAGGAAGTTGGTAGCACAAGGCAACCCACATTATGATGACAGGAGGAAGATGTTAACACAGGGCAACTTCCCTTGTGGTATCAGGAGGAAGTCACTAAAGTTGAGCTTAAAGATGGTAACCAAGGGCAACAAGAATTGTGATTTCTGGAGGAAGATGGTAACCCAGGGAAACACTCATTGTGATCTCATGTAAAATGCACTATCATTAATCTTAAAGACATTAATCCACAGTAACACACATTCTGATGTTATGAGCAGTAGTTTTGCCCAGGACAACATTCATTGTGATGTCAGGAAGAAGATGGTAACAGAGGGCAACAACCATTGTGATGTCAGGAGTATGTCACTAAGGTTAAGAGTAAAGAATGTAACCCAGGGCAACACCCATTGTAATGTCAGGAGGGAGATGGTAACATAGGGCAACACCCATTGTGGTGTCAACACCTTATTGTGGTTACTAAGGGTAACCTTAAAGATATTAACCTAGGGCATCACTCATTCTTATGTCAGGAGGAAGATGGTAACCCAGGACAACACCCATTGTGGTGTCATGAGGTAGTCAATGAAGTTGAGCATAATGAGGTTAACCCAAGACAACATCCTCTGTGACATCATGATGACTTCCTGAGGTTGAGCTTATTGATGGTAACCCAGTTCTACACCCTCTTGGCGTCATGATGACATCACTGAGGTTAAGCCTAAAGATGATATCCAAGGGCTACACTCACTATGGCATCATGATGACGACACTGAGGTTAAGCTTAAGGACTGTAACCCTGGCCCACACCTTCTGTGGAGTCACAATGACCTCACTGAGGTTAAGCTTAATGATGATAACTCAGGGTAACTCCCACTGTGGCGTCAGAAGGACATCACTGAGGTGAACCTTAAAGATGGTACCTCAGGGTAGCATCCACTGTGGCTTCAGGCTGATGTCACTGAGGTTAAGCTTAAAGATGGTCACCCAGGGCAGAACCAACTGTGACATCAGGAGGACATCACTGAGGTTAAGCTTAACTATGATAACTCAAGGCACAACCCACTCTGATGTCTGGAAGAAATCACTGAGAGTAAATTTATTGATAAAACCCTGGGAAGCACCAGCTGTGACGTCAGGAGGAAGTCACTAAGGTTAAGCTTACAGATAACCCAGGGAAACACCCATTGTGATGTCAGGAAGAAGATGTGACCCAGGGCAACACCCATGTTGAGTCAGGAGGAAGTCACTAAGTTTAAGCTTAATGATGTTAACCCAAGGCAAAACCCATTGTGATGACAGGAGGAAGTCACTAAGCTTAAACTCATAGATAATAAACCAGGGCAACACCCATTGCGATGTCAGGAGGAAGCTGATAACCCAGAGCAACACCCATTCTTGTTAGTTGGAAGATGGTAACACAGAGCAAGACCCATTGTGATGTAGCAGGATATAACTACAGTTAAAAATAAAGATGGTAACCCAGGACAACACCCACTGTGATGTGAGGAGGAAGATGGTAACTCAGGGAAACACCCATTGTGGTATCCGGAGGAAGTCACTAAGGTTAACCTTGAAGATGGTAAGCCAAGGCAACACCCATTGTGATGTCATAAGGAAGATGATAACCCAGGCCAACACCAATTCTGGCCTCATGAAGAAGTCACTAAGGTTAAGCTTAAAGATGGTAATCCAGGGCAGCACCCTCTGTGGTGTTTGCATGACATCATTGAGGTTAAGCTTTACTCTGGTAACCCAGGGTTTCACCCTCTGTGCCATCAGCACAATGTCACTGTGGTTAATGTTCAGGATGGTAACCCAGGGCCGCACCCTCGATGGCGTTAGGAGGAAGTCACTGAGGTTAAGCATGATGATTGTGTCCCAGGGAAACACCCATGGTGATTTCAGGAGGATGTCACTGAGGTTAAGATTAAACGTTAACCCATGGCAACCCCCACTGTAGTATCAGGAAGACATCATTGAGGTTGGGCTCATTGATGGTAACCCAGGGTAGCAACCACTGTGACCTCAGGAGCACGTCACGCATGGTAAGGTTAAGGATAGTAATCCAGGGCAGAATCAACATGTCCTCCTGTGACATCAAGAGGAAGTCCTGAGCTCAATGAGGTTAAGCTTAAATATGGTAACCCTGGGCAGCACCCACTGTGGTGTCAGGCGGACATCACAGAGTTTTAGCTTACCTAATGTAAGAGAGAGCAACACCCATTGTGATGTCTGGATGACATCAAAAGGTTAAGCTAAAAGAAGGTAACTAAGGTAAAAATCCACTGTGACATCAAAAAGACATCAGTGTGGTTAAGCTTAAAGATGGTAACCGAGGGCAGAATGCACTGTGATTTCAGGAGGTCATCAATGAGGTTAAGCCTAAAGATGGTAACTCAGGGCAAAACGTACTGTGACGTTAGGAGAACATCACTGAGGTTAAGCTTAAAGATGGTAAAAAAGGGCAAAACCAACTTTGAATCAAAAGGACATTACTACGCCTAAGTTAAAAGATGCTAACCAAGGGAAAAACCCAATGTGACATCAAAAAGATGTCACTGAGTTTAAGCTTAAAGACAGAAACTCAGGGCAACACCGTAATCTTAAGTACGGTAACCCAGGGCAGAGACAAATGTGGAGGATGTCACTGAAGTTAAGCTTAAATATGGTAACCTTGGGTAGCACCCACTGTGTTGTCAGGAGGACATCACTGAGGTTCAGCTAAAAGATGGTAACCAAGGGAAAAGCTCACTGTGACTTCAAAAAGACATCAGTGTTGTTAAGTTTAGAGACGGTTACCCAGGGCAGAACCCACTGTGATTTCAGGAGGCCGTCATGGAGGTTAAGCTTAAAGACAGTAACCCAGAGCAAAACCCACTGTGACATGAGGAGGATGTCACTGAGGTTAAGCTTAAAGACAGTTATCCAGAGCAAAACTCACTGTGACTTCAGGAGGACTTCACTGAGGTTAAGCTTAAAGATGGTAACTGAGAGCAACACCCACTCTTTTTTTCAGGAGGACACTTATGATGTTAAGCTTAGCAACGGTAACCTGGGGCAACACCCACTATGATGTCAAAAGTACGTCACTGAGGTTAAGCTTATAGATGTTAACCAAGGGCAAAACACACAGTGAGGTCAGAAGGACGTCACTGAAGTTAAGTTTAAAGACAGTAACACAGGGAAAAACCCACTTTGACGTCATGAGAATATCACGAAGGTTAAGGTTAAATACGGTAATCCAGGGCAAAGCCGACTTTGAAGTAAAAAATACTCCCTGAGGTAAAGCTAAAAGACAGGAACCAAGGTCAAAACCTTCACTGACATCAAAAACACCTAGCTGAAGTTAAGTTTAAAGATGGTAACCCAGGGCAAAACACAGTGTATGATCATGAGGACATCACAAAAGTTAAGCCTAAAGACGGTAACCCAGGGAAAAACCCACTTTGATGTCAAAAGGACATCACTGATGCTAAACTAAAAACAGTAACCAAGGGAAAAACCCATTGTGACATCTAAAAAACGTCACTGAGGCTAAGCTAAAAGATGGCAAACAAGGGACAAATACACTGTGATGTAAAAGGACGTCATTGTGGTAAAGCTTAAAAAGGGGAACCCAGGGAAAAACCCACTGTGACATCAGGAGGACGTCATTGAGTTGAATTTTTAAGAAGGTAACCTAGGGAAAAACCCACAGTGACATTAGGAGGACATCACTGAGGTTACGTTTAAAGATGCTAACCAAGGGAAAAACCCACTGTGATGTAAGAGGATGTCACTGAGGTTAAACCTAAAGATGGTAACTCAGAGCAAAACCCACTGTGACATCAAGAGGACACAAATGAGATTAAGCTAAAATATAACCAAGGGAAAATGCCACTGTGACATCAAAAAGACGTCACTGAGGTAAAGCTTAAAGATAGTAACCTAGGGCAAACCCCGCTATGATTTCAGGAGGACATCACGGAGGTTAAGCTTAAAGATGATAACCAAGGGCAACACACACTGTGGACTCAGGTTGACATCAATGAGGTTAAGCTTAAATATGGTAATCTAGGGAAAAAACGACTTTGACGTCCAAATGACATCACTGAGGTTAAACTTATAAACATTAACCCATGGCAAAACACACTGTGATGTGAAGAGGACTTTACTGACAATAAGCTTAGAGACAGTAAGCAAAGGAAAATCACACTGTGATGTACGAGGACGTCACTGAGGTTAAGCTTAAAGATGGTAAACCAAGGCAAAATTCACTGTGACGTCAGGAGGAATTCACTGAGATTAAAGATGGCAACAAAGGGAAAAACCCACTGTGACATCAAAAGAACATCACAGAGGCTAAGGTAAAAGATGGTAAACATGTGAAAAAATGACTGTGACATCTAAAAGACATCATTGAGGTTAAATTTACAGATGGTAACTCAGGGTAACACCTACTGTGGAGTCAGGGTGGCGTCAATGAGGTTAAGCTTAACGATGGTAGCCCAGGGCAAAACCCACCGTGATGTCAAGAGGACGTCACTGAGTTTAGCTTAAGGATAGTAAGTCAGAGCAAAACCAACTGTGACGTCTGGAGGACATAACTGAGATTAAGCTATAAGACAGTAACCAAGGAAAAAACCACTGTGACTTCAAAAAGATGTCACTGAGGTTAAGCTTAAAAATGGTAACCAAGGGCAAAACCATTGTGAGTTCAGGAGGACCTCAGACAGTTTAAGCTTAAAGATGGTAATCCAGGGCAAAACACACTGTGACTTCATGAGGATGTCACTGAGGTTAATCTTAACGATGTTAACCAAGGGTAAAATCCATTGTGATGTAAGGAAGACGTCACTAGGGTTAAGGTTAAAGATGATAAATCCCACTGTGACATCAAGAGGACTACAGGAAAGTTAAGCATAAAGATGGCAAACCAGGGCAAAACCTTCTTTGATGTCAAAAGAACGTTACTGAGGCTAAGCTTAAAGACAGTAACCCAGGGCAACACCCACTGTGGAGTCAGGAGGAAGTCACTGAGATTAAGATTATAGACGGTAACCATGTGAGAAACCCAATATGGTGTCAAAAAGATGTTGTTGAGGTTAAGCTTAAAGACAGTAATACAGGGCAACATCCACAGTGGAGTCAGAGTGACGTCAATGAAGTTAAACTTAATGACAGTAACCCAGGTCAAAACCCACCGTGATGTCAGGAGGTCATCATTGAGCTTAAGCTTAAGGATGGAAACTCATAGCAAAACCTTCTGAGATGTCAGGAGGACATCACTGAGATTAAGCTCAAAGACAGTAACCAAGGGAAAAACCCACTGTGACGTAAAGGTGTCACTAAGGTTAAGCTTAAAAACAGTATCCTAGGGCAAAACCATTGTGAGTTCAGGAGGACATCACAGAGTTTAACCTTAAAGGCAGTAACCCAGAGCAAAACACACTGTGACATCAGGTGGAAGTCACTGAGGTTAAGCTTAAAGACCTTAACACAAGGCAACACCCACTGTTATGTCAGGAGGACGTCACTGAGGTTAAGATTAACGAAGGTAATCCAGGGCAACACCCACTGTGAAGTAAGGAGCACATCACGGAGGTTAAGTTTAAAGACGGTAACCCAGGGCAACACCAAATATGACGTAAGGAAGACGTCACTGAGGTTAAGCTAAAAGACTGTAACCAAGAGAAAAACCAACTGTGACATCAAAAGAACATCACTGAGGCTAAGGTAAAAAACAGTGACCACGGGAAAAACCCACTGTGACTTCAGAAGGACGTCACTGAGGTTAAGCTTAAAGACGGTATCCCAGGGCAAAACCCACTGTGTGATCATGAGGACATCATGAAAGTTAAGCCTAAAGACGGTAAACCATGGCAACACCAACTTTGATGTCAAATGAATGTCACTGATGCTAAGCTAAAAACAGTAACCAAGGGAAAACCTCACTGTGACAACTAAAAAAATGTCACTAAGGCTAAGCTAAAAGATGGTAAACAAGGGAAAAATACACTGTGACATGAAAGGACATCACTGTGGTAAAGGTTAAAAAGGGGAACGCAAGGAAAAACCCACTGTGACATCAGGAGGATGTCATTGAGTTTAAGTTTTAAGAAGGTAACCTAGGACAAAATGCACAGTGACATCCGGGACATTAGGAGGACGTCACTGAGGTTAAGCTTAACAAAGGTAACCCAGGGCAACAACCACTGTGATGTCAGGAGGTTAAGCTTAAAGCCATTAACCCAGGGCAAAACCCACTGTGAGTTCAGAAGGACATCACTGAGATTAAGATTAAATACGGTAAACAAGAGAAAAACCGATTGTGACATCAAAAAAACATTACTGAGGCTAACCTGGGAGATGGTAACCAAGGGAATAACCCACTGTGATGTCAAAAGGATGTCACTGAGTTTAAGCTTAAAGATAGTAACACAGAGTAAAACATCCTGTGAGTGCAGGAGGACATCACTGCAGTTAAGCTTAAGGACAGTAACACAGGGCAAAACCCATCTTGCTTCATGAAGACATACCAAAGTTAAGCTTAAAGACACTAGACCTGAGAATAATCCACTGTGATTTTAGGAGGATGTCACAGAGGTTGAGCTTAAAGATGTAACCCAGGGTAACACCCACTGTGATGTTAGGAAGACGACACTGAGTTTAAGCTTAAAGACAGTAATCAAGGGAAAAACCTACTGTGATGTCAAAAGGACATCACTGAGCTTAAGCTGAAAGATGATAGATAACCCAGAGGAAAACATACTGTGAGGTCAGGAGGATGACACTTAAGTTAAGCTGAAAGATCATAACTAAGAACAAAACTGACTGTCACACCATGAGGACCATGAAGGTTAAGCTTAAAGACGGTAACCCAGGGCAAAAACCAATGTGACATCAAAAGGACCTCACTGAAAATAAGCTAAAAGACAGTAACTCAGGACAATACTCACTGTGAGTTCAGGATGATGTGACAGAGGTTAAGCTTAAAAGGTAACAAAGGGAAAAACTCATTGTGACGTAAAGAACATTGCTGAGGCTAACCTAAAAGATGATAACCATGTGAAAAACCCACTTTGATGCCAAAAAGATGTCATTGAGGTTAACCTTAAAGACAGTAACACAGGGTAAAACCCACTGTGACATCAGAAGGATGTCACGAGATTAAGCTTAAAGATGGTAACCAAGGGTGAATCCCACTTTGATGTCGTGAGGACATCACCAATGTTAAGCTTAAATACTGTATCGCAAGGCAAAACCAACTTTGATATCAAAAGGAGTTACTGAGACTAAACAAAAAGACAGTAACCATGGGATAAACCCACTGTGACATCAAAAGGTTGTCACTGAAGTTAAGCTTTAAGACAGTAACCCAGGGAAAAACCCACTGTGAGTTCAGGAGGGTGTCATGGAGGTTAAGCTTAAAAACGGCAACCCAGGACAAAACTCGCTGTGATGTAAGGAGGATATCACTGAGGTTAAGCTTAAAGAAGGTAACTGAGGGAAAATCCCACTGTAACGTAAGAGGATGTCACTGAGGTTAAGCTTAAAGATGGTAACCCAGGGAAAAACACACTGTGATCTCAGGAGAAAGTCACTGAGATTAAGAGTAAAGACTGTAACCAAGGGAAAAAACCACTGTGATGTCCAAAAGGGGTCATTGAGGTAGAGCTTAAAGGCTGTAACCCTGGGAAACACCCACTGTGGAGTTAGGGTGACATTAATGAGGTTAAGCTTAAAGACGATAACCTAGGGCAAAACCCACCGTGACATCAGAAGGACGTCACATAGCTTGAGCTTAAAGATGGGAACTCAGAGCAAAACCCACTGTGACATAAGGAGAAACCCACTGTGACATCACTGAGATTAAGCTAAAACACGGTAACCAAGGGAAATACCCACTGAGACGTATGTCACTGAGGTTAAGCATAAAAACGATAACCCAGGCCACAACCCACTGTGAGTTCAGGAGGACTTCACAGAGTTTAAGCTTAAAGACAGTAACCCAGAGCAAAACACACTGTGACATCAGGGGGATGTCACTGAGGTTAAGCTTAAAATTTATAACCCTGGTCAAAACCCACTGTGACGTCTGGAGGACGTCACTGAGGTTAAGCTAAAAGAAGATAATCTAGAGCAACTCCCACTGTGATGTCAGGACGACATCACTTAGGTTATGCTTAACAAAATTAACCCAGGGCAACACCCACTGTAACATCAGGAGGACATCTAGGAGGTTAAGCTTAAAGATGGTAACCCAGGACGACACCAAATGTGACTTAAGGAAGTTGTCACTGAGGTTATGCTTAAAGATGTTAACCAAGGGAAAAACCTACTGTGACATCAAAAGAACCTCACTGTGGCTAAGTTAAAAAGTGGTAACCAAGGGAAAAACCCACTGTGACATCAAAAGGACGTCACTGAGGCTAAGCTTGAATTCGGTCACCCAGAGAAAACCCACTGTGACATCAGAAGGACGTCACTGAAGTTAAGTTTAAAGATGGTAACCTAGGGAAACACCCAATGTGATGGCAGGAGGACATCACTGAGGTTAACCTTAATGAAGGTAGCCCAGGGCAACACCCACTGTGACAACAAGAGGTTAACCTTAAAAACAGTAAGACAGGGAAAATCCTACTGTGAAGTCATGAAGACATCACAAAAGTAATGCTTAAAGATGGTATACCAGGGGAAAACACCCTGTGAAGTCAGGATGATGTCACTGAGGTTAAGTTGAAAGATTGCAATCCAGAGCAAAACCAAATGTCACGTCATACAGACATCACTGAGGGAAAGATGAAAGACGGTAACCCAGTGCAAATTCTACACTGATTTCAGGAGAATGTCAGTGAGGATAAGCTTAAACACGGTAACCTAGGACAACATCCGCTGTGGCGTCAGCAGTACGTCACTGAGGTTAAGCTATAAGATGGTAACCAAGGGAAAAACCCACTGTGACATCAAACAAAGTCACTGAGTTTGAGTTTGGAGACAGAAACCCAGGGAAAAATCCATTGCAACATCAGGAGGATGCCACTGAGATTAAGATTCAATATGGGAACCAAGGGAAAACCCATTGTGACATCAAAAGAATGTCACTGAGGCTAAGTTGAAAGATGGTAACCAAGGGAAAAACCGACTGTGATGTCAGGATGATGTCACTGAGGTTATGCTTAAATATTGTAGCACAGGGTGAAATGCCCTGTGAGGTCAGAAAGATGTCACTGAGGTTAAAATTAAAGATGGTAAACAAAGGAAAAACCCACTGTGACATCACTGAGCTTAACCTGAATGATGGTAACCCAGCGGAAAACACACTGTGAGGGCAGGAGGATGTCACCCAGGTTAAACTGAAAGATTGTAACCCAGAGCAAAACCAATGAACACATCATGAGGACATCACGAAGGTTAAGCTTAAAGACAGTAATCGAGGACAAAACTCACTGTGACATCAAAAGGACTTCACTGAGGCTAAGCTAAAAGACGGTAACCAAGTGAAAAACCCACTGTGATGTCATAAAGAATCACTGAGATTTACCTTTAGGACAGTAACCTAGGACAAAACCCACTGTAAGATCTGGAGGACGTGATGAGGGTTAAGCTTAAAGATGATATCCCAGGGCAACACCCACTATGATGTCAGGAAGATGTCCTTTAGATTAAGCTTAAAGATAGTAACCCAGGGCAACACCCACTGTGACATCAGGAGGACGTCACCGAGGTTAAGGTTAACGAAGGCATTCCAGAGAAACACCCAATGTGATGTCAGAAGGATGTCACAAAAGTTAAGGTTAAAGACTGTAACCCAGGGCAACACCCTATGTGACAACAGGAAGACGTCACTGAGGTTAAGTTTAAAGATGGTAAACAAGGGAAAAACACACTGTGACATCAGAAGGACGTACTGAGGTTAAGCTTTATGATAGTAACTCTGGGCAAAACACACTGTGAGGTCAGGAGGATGTTACTGAGGTTAAGCTTAAAGATAGTAACCCAGGGTGAAACCCACTTTGACGTCATGAGTACATCACAATTGTTAAGCTTAAATACATTAATGCAGGGCAAAACTGACTTTGACATCAAAAGGATGTCTCTGAGGCTAAGCTAAATGATGGTAACAAAGGAAAAAACTCACTGTGATGTGAGATGTTCACGGAAGTTAAGCTTTAAGAGGGCAATCTAAGGCAAAACCCACTGTGACTTCAAGTGGACATCACAGAGGTTAAGCTGAAAGACGGTAACCCAGGGCACCACCCACTGTAGATTCAGGAAGATGTCACTGTGGTTAAGCTAAAAGATGGTAACCAAGGGAAAAACTCGCTGTGATGTTAAAAGAATGTCACTTAGGCTAAGCCAAAGAACGGTAACAAAAGGAAAAACCCACTGTGACGTCAGGAGGACATCACACATGTTAAACTTAATGAAAGTAACCCAGGGAAACACCCACTGTAAAGTCAGGAGGACATCACTGAGGTTAAGGTTAATGAAGGTATTCCAGGGAAACACCCACTGTGATATCAGGAGGATGTCACAAAAGGTAAGCTTAAAGACTGTAACCCAGGGCAACACACAATGTGACGTCAGGAAGACTTCACTGAGGTTAAGTTTAAAGACAGTAACCAAGGAACAAACCCATTGTGAAATCAAAAGAACGTCACTGAGGCTAAGGTAAAAGATGGCAACCAAGGGAAAAGCACACTGTGACATCAAAAGGATGTACTGAGGTTAAGCTTAATGATGGTAAGCCTGGGAAAAACACACTGCGAGGTCAGAAGGAGGTCACTGAGGTTAAGCTTAAAGACAGTAACACAGGGTGAAACACACTTTGACGTAATAAGTACATCACGAATGTTAAGCTTAAATACGGTAATGGAGGGAAAAACTGACTTTGACGTCAAAAGGATGTCACTGAGATTAAGGTAAATGATGGTAACAAAGGGAAAACCCATTGTGATGTAAGATGTTCATGGAAGTTAAGCTTAAAGATGACAATCCAAGGCAAAACCCACTGTGACTTCAGGAGGACATCACAGAGGTTAAACTGAAAGACGATAACCCAGGGCAACACACACTGTGGAGTCAGGAACACGTCACTGTGGTTAAGCTAAAAGATGGTAACCAAGGGAAAAACTCACTGTGACATCAAGGAACGTCACTTAAGCTAAGCCAAAGAATGGTAACCAAAGGAAAACCCACTGTGACATCAGGAGGACGTCTCACATGTTAAACTTAAAGAGGGTAACCCAGGGCAACACCCAATCTGACATCAGGTAGACGTCACTGAAGTAAACCTAAAAGACTATAACCAAGGGAAAAACCCAATGTGACATCAAAAGGACGTCACTGAGGCAAAGCTTAAAAATGGTAACCCAGGGAAAAACCCACCGTGAAATTATGAGTACATTATGTCAGTTAAGGTTAAAGACGGTAAACCAGGGCAAAACCCACATTGATGTTGAAAGGATGTGACTGAGACTAAGCTAAATGGTGGTAATCAAGGGAAAAACCTACTATGACATCAAAATGACATCACTGAGCTTATGCTTAATGACGGTAACCCTGGGCAAAATGAACTGTGAGGTCAGGAGGGTGTCACTGAGGTTAAGCTAAAAGACAGTAACCCAGGGTGAAACCCATTTTGACATCATGAGTACATCACGAATGTTAAGCTTAAATATGCTAATGCAAGAAAAAAACGACTTTGATATCCAAAGGACGTCACTGAGGCTAAGCTAAATGACAGTAACCAAGGGAAAAACCCACTGTGACTGAAGGTAAGCTTAAAGACGGTAAGCCAGGGCAAAACCCACTGTGAATTCATGAAGACGTCACAGAGGTTAAGCTGAAAGATGGTAAGTCAGGGCAACAACCACCGTGGAGTCAACGAGGTTAAGCTTAAAGATGGTAATCCAGGCCTAAACCCAATGAGTTCAGGAGGACGTCAGGAGGTTATGCTTAAAGACGCCATGCCAGGGCAAAACCCACTGTGACGTGAAGAAGACGTCAATGAGGTTAAGCTTAAAGACAGTAACCAAGGGAAAATCCCACTGTAACATAAGAGGATGTCACTGAGGTTAAGCTAAAAGACAGGGAAAGGGGAGAGGGAGGTAAGGGGAGGGAGAGGGTGGAGGGAGAGAGGATAAAGGGTGAGATCACACTTGTGGTGCATATTTGAAGGGTCAGGAGAAAACTTCTAAATACGGATCAAAAATGTTTTCACATAGTAAATGAGAAAATCTCTTGAATATTATGACAATCAGGTTGATAAAAATATCTCAGATTGTATGTGACACCTACACACT
>CAUYRH010071375.1:0-41017 GCA_963574655.1 Perodicticus potto
TGCAAAAGGAGTTCCAATTTAGATTTAAAGAGCTTCATCTCCATGAACAGGACATACAGCTTTTCCATAACCCATTTTCTATTGACATTGAAAATGTGGCCGGGCATTGTGGTGGGCGCCTATAGTCCCAGCTACTTGGGAGGTGGAGGCAAGAGACTCGCTTGAGCCCAGGAACTGGAGGTTGCTGTGAGCTGTGATGCTATGGCACTCTATCCAGGGTGACAGCTGAAGCTCTGTCTCAAAAACAAAAAAAAAAAACTGAAGGAAGTTTCTCACAGTGGGTAGTGAGTCCTTATCTGTAAGGGTCATACTCGCATTGGACGCTGACTGAAAAACAATTTCCTTGAATACAGTCGACCTTCCTACTCAAAGATAACAGGTTACTCACCACAGGGAAGCATGTCTACAATATGTGCACCTTCCATAAGGAATTTTGGGCGCACATCACATATATGATATACTAAAACAACAAGTATGTAGATCATAGAATAATAACTATGGGGACAATGATCAAAACTCCAGCACATATTTTGCGATATATTCTGTATTTTTTCTTCTTTGTTTACAACCTAGTGTACAATTTGCAGTTTTCCATTTTTAATATTTAAAACAATTTAAGTGACACTTTGCAATTGTTCATGTTTATTGGATATGGTATGATACTTTGATTTATGTATATAATGTGTAACAATCAAATCAGGATAATGAGCATATCCATCACCTCAAACATTTATCATTTCCTTGTGTTATGTTGAAAATCTCTCCTCTAACTATCTGAAAAAGCTCGTTATTGTTAACTACAGTCACACAACAGTGCTATAGAACACTAAAACTTATTTTTCCAAATGTAATTTTATATCACTTAAACCTTTCCCTGCCTTCCCTTTCCCCGACTCCTTCCAGCCTCTGCTAACCACAGTTCCACTCTCTGCTTCTCCGTGCTTAGCTTTTTTAGCCTCTGCCTGTGAAGGACGTGCAGTCTTTATGTTTCAGTGCCAGCTTATTTCATGTAACATAACGTCCTCTAGACTCACCCACATTGCTACTGATGATAGCATTTCATTTTTTATAACTGAATAGTATCCTTTTATTTATATGTACCATTTTCTTTATCTATTCATCTGTTGATGAACACCTAGGTTGATTTCATACCTTTGGTATTGTGAATAGTGCTATTAGCATAGAGGTGCATATGTCTCTTCAACGTACCGATTCCACTCTCTTTGGATTCATACCCAGTAGTAGTGTTTTTTGTTTTTAATTTCAGATTAATATACTATTGAGGAATTGTAAGAATTAATATTGTCAAATTCTCTGCACTACTCATAAGGCTATACAAATTCAATGCAATCCTTACAGAATTTTCTTTTCTTTCCTTATTGCCTCAGTTAGCATTTATACTAAATATTGACTAACAAGGATGATAGCAAGTATCTTATCTCATTCTCTGTATTTAAGGAGAACATCTCCAATTGTTCACTACTAAGTATAGCATTTACTCTAAATTATTTATAGCTACTCATTTTATCAAATTCATAACATTTTAATTTCCAGTTTCAAAGATTTTTTTTAAAAATAGAAAGAGTATTTTAATAGGATACATTTTATTACAACTTCTGTCTCATTATTCATGATTGGTTTGCTGAGTTTCTCTATTTCTTTATGGTTCACTCTTGGTAGCTTGTATATGTCAAGTAAACTTCACTGCTAAATTCTACCAAATATTTAAAGAAGAACTAAGAATAATCTTATTCAAATTATTTTAATAACTGAAGAGAATAACTAAACTCATTTTATAAGGCAACCTTACTCTGTACTATACCCAGACAAGGGTACTACAATAGCAACAACAACAACAAAAGAAAAGGAAAAACTAAGAAAACTGCAGGACAATCAATCAATGATGAACATAAATGCAAAAATACGTAACAAAACATGCACCATGTTTTAGCAAACTTAATTCAACAACACATTAAAAATATCATTCATTATGATCAAGCGGGATTCATCCCAGAGGTGCAAGGGTGGCTCATCATACACAAATCAAAACAGGTAATACAACATAATAAAATACCAAGAATAAAATCCATATGATTATTTCAGTAGAGGCTGAAAAACATTCCATAAAATTCAACATCTCTTTATGAATAAAAAATCAACAAACTGGATACAGAAGAAACATTCTTCAAAATAATAAAGACCAGGAGTGACAAATGCCCAATTGACATTATATAACTGAGGAAAAATTGAAAACATTTCCTCTAAAATCTGGAACAAGACAGGATGCCCATTTTCACCACTTACATTCAACAAACACTGGAAGTCCTGGCAGAGAAATTAGGCAAGAGAAACAAATAAAGCCATCTAAACTGGAAAGGAAAATGTCAAACTAGCCTTGTACTCAGACTACATAATCTTATAATTAGAAAAAAAATAGACATGGACAAAAAAACTCTTGGAACTGATAACAACATATAAAAAAATTTCCACATGCCAAGGGCAAATAATCTAAAAAAAAATTTCAAAAGAAATAAAAAATCAATTTCATTTACACTAGCTACGAAAAATATAAAACACCTAGGATTAATTTAAACAAAGCTATGAAGGATCTAGACAAGGAAAAGTATAAAATACTAAAGAAAGAAACTGAAGAATATACTAATAAATACAAACTGGAAGAAAAGACAATTATTACTCAAAGTCACTTAAAGATGCAATGTAATCCCTGCAAAACACCAATGACATTTTTCACAGAAGTAGACAAATAATCCTAAAATTTATATAGAATCAAAAAGTCCCTGGATGGCCAAAGCAATCCTGGGAAAAATAACAGTGGAGGCATCACACTAAATCATCATGGTCTTGGAATAAAATCATAAGATAAAAAATGAGATAGAAAAGAGGACCCAGTTATAAATCCACACATTTACACCCAACTCATTTTCAATAAAGGTACCAAGAACACACAATAAGGAAAGGGCAAGCTCCTCAATAGCCTGAAACTACAAAACTATTATAACAAATCAATGGGAAGATGATTCAGGACATTGGTCTGGACAAATATATATACATGTATGTATATATATATATTTTGGTAAGATATCAAAAGCGCAAGAAACAAATGCAGATGTAGACTAATGACATTAAGTCATACTCATAGGTTTTTGTGCAGCAATGGAAAAAAGGAGGAGATACATGGGAGAAAAGATTTGCAAACTATCTCTCTGACAAGGGAAAAATAACCAGAATATATAAGAATCTCAAACAACACAATAGCAAGACAAAAATTCTAATTAAAAAATGGGCAAACTGTCTGAATAGATATATCACAAAGGAAGACAAATGACCAAAAGCATATGAAAAAATTCTCAATATTATTAACCATCAAAGAAATGCAAATGAAAAGTACAATGAAATATTATCTCTCCCTATTAAAATGGCTTTTGCTAAAAATGTAATAACTAATTCTAGTGAGGAAATAGAGAAAGGAACCCTCATACACTGCTGGTGAGAATATAAATTAGAATAAACATTATTGAAACCTGTATAGAGTTTCTTCAAGGACTAAAAGTGGGACTACTATATAATCCATCAATTCTACTATTAGGTATATGCCAAAGGGATAGTCCTCATTTTTTCGATTGCTGTGCAAAAACCTCTCAATGTGACTAATGTCATCAGTCTATGTTTGCATCAAAGAGATAGCTGAATTCACCTGCTTATTGTTACACTGTTTATAACAGGTAAAATAATCAACCCAAGTGTCCTTGGAAGGATAAAGAAAACGTGGTATATGTATAGAAAGGAATATTATTCAGCCACAAAAAATGAAATCTTGCCATTTGCAGAAACTTGGATGGAACTGGAGGGCATTATGTTAAGTGCAATTGCCAAGTTTGGAAAGACAAATATGGTATATTCTTGGTGATATGTGGGAACTAAAAGTGTGGATCTCATGGTAATAGAGAATAGATTTGTTGGTGCAGCAGGCCTGGAGGAGCGGGAGGAAGTGAGGAATAAAGGGAGGTTTATTTATGGGCTCAAATATACATTTATTCTATATAAATGTATGTTTGAAAATAAAGCCTATTGTTCAATGGATCAGTGGGGTGACTTTGTTAACATTAATCAAGTGTACATTTCACAATAGCTAGAATACAGTAAATAAATGTTCCTAGTATTAAAAAAGGATGAATGGATGGATATTTGAAGTGATAGATATCTCAATTACCTTGATTTGATTATATGACTGTATGGATAACTAAATGGATCCTCAAAATATGCATGTCCCGTATATATCAATAAAATATAAATTAATATTTAATAAATATTATAAAATATAAACAAATATGAAGTGATAGATATCTCAATTACCTTGTTTTCATTATATGACTGTATCTATTACTAAGCGGACCCCCAAAATATGCATGTTTCATATATATCAATAAAAATATAAATAAATGAATAAATAAAAATGGAAAGCATTAAATTTTATCCAAATCCTTTCCTACAATTGATGCATTATTGTATGATTTTTCCTATTATCTGTTAATGTGATGGATTACATTCATCATTGATTGATTTTTAATAGTGTTACCATTCCATACTTAGAAAAAACTCCTACTTAATTGTGATGTGTTTTATTCTGTACAGATCTATTCTTTTTCATCATTTCTTGAGATAAGTTCTCAAAATTTATTCAAATTAATTTCTGGGATGTATTCTTAACTTATATAAAAAGTATGTAGAGTGTATAGTCATGTCTTCATTTTTGATAAAATAATTTGTATTTCCCACCCTCTTTACAGATCATTCTTACTAGAGTATTATCAATTTTCTAACCTTATGAAGTAGTGAAGCAGGAGCTTGTTTGATTTTACTTATTTTGCTAATTTCTACTCATTGTCCTCTTATTTTGTTTTTCTTTTTCTAGATTCTTAAGATAAAATATGAAATAATGATTTTGGCTTTTCTTTATATGTATTTTATTTTCTAACACATTAATTCAAGGTAGATCTTTCTATATTAACTATGATTTAGTGAAAATTTTGACACTCTATATACATATGAATATATTATCATTCATTTCAATATAATTTAGATTTTTATGCTTCCATCTTTACCCTACTAGTTATTTAGGATTACAAAATATTATTTTCAAGTGGTTGAACATGTTCTAGTCTTATACTGGTGTTTTCATTTCAATTGCATATTGAACACAGAATATACCTTAGCTGACTTTACTGTTTGCTCTTTATCGACACATGCTGGTTGTACGGGTATACCATTTTTATGGTAGATTGGGAAGGGCCCATGAGCAGAATGGTTCTACACTTGGTTTGGTATTCTGCTGTAATAATATGGAAATTCTTAGTTACTTTCAACAAAGGGTTCCATAACGTAAGCTTCCATATTTTTACCTTTCATTGAGCCAATTATATATTCTGTCCTACATTTAGCACGTTTGTTAATTGGGTTTTGACTTTTTAAATTACGATGCTGCATAAAAAATTGCAGAGAATCCAGTTAACACCTACCTTTTCCAATAGTGATTCATCAATTTCTCCTCTTGGCAGAAAGAATAAGGGTTTATCGCATTAATCTCATTAGAAACTAAAGTCAAGTCAAGTTGGCTTGAATGGTTTTTTGTGAGCACACACTGTTTGAAGAAACATTAATATTTTCAGATTTTCATTGCTTTTATAACTTTTTGTCTTATATTCCACTACCTTAAAATCAAAATATAGAAATGATCCGTCATCTTATGAAGTTTTTCAGTTTAGTGGTTATATCATCTTCCTGTGTCCAGAAATGATAAGCAGTTTTGTTCTTGCTATCTTAGCTTTCTCTTTAAGCCTTCTTTTTAGCCACCCTCTCCCCTTTTGGAATTAGACAACTTTGCCTGAAAAAAAGAGCAACCCATCCATCTTTTCTTCATTTTATCCAGTCCCCATTAATCCCTAAAAATTATTCTTGACACATTCCCCTGATAACAGCTCATCAATACCATCTGCCTAATTTCTATTCCACTAAAGTTAAGAGATATGCTATTTAAGAGTATACATAAATTCTCAGATACATTTAAAACATCTTCACCCATATCACCCCCATCAGTGAAATAAATGGATGGTAAAAAAGTGTTTCAGAGAAGCCATTAATTGTCATTATCATCATGTCAAAAGTGTAAACCATTATGATATCATTGGAGTATCAGCTATAAAATATTGTTTTGTTTTATCTTATAGGATTAAAAGCTTAATATGTTGAGACGATCTGGCTGCATATTTATTGATATTTCATGACTGAGAGCTATCAGAGCCATGGTAGTGTTACATCTCTCAGAGAAACTATTGCTGATATGAAACTATATACTTAGTAAACATGAAATTATAGATAACTATGTTAATAAACATTAGTGAATTTTTTTCAACCATGGAGCCACAAATTAAAATGGCACCTACTGAAAGAAAACCCCTAGGAAGGATTTGTCAACAAAGCACATTTTTTTGAAATAACTGTTCTTTGCAGTTAATCACTAATAATTATTTTGCTGAAAGTTTATGCCTGAGTCATCATTTAGAATTCTAAAATCTGATGGAAGACACGTTCACTTAGCAAGGGAAAACACATTACCATCATTGACAGAGTAGACAGAGCTTGGCTAATAGCTAAGCATCTTTTGTTAAGAGCTCTGGTAACTAGGTTCATGGTTAAAATGGTATAATTCCCAGAAAGAATACTTTTCTTTTAAGCAGACCTCTCCTATCACAAAGCTGATGAAAGTCACTAACACTTCAAAGCCCCACAAATAATAAATCTGAAAAACAACCAGCCCAAAGGGGAAAATGGGACACTTTCTTTCCACCCCAAGTTGCTTTCTTCCGCTTGATAAATTATAGAGTCGGTAAAATGGACCCATGAGTAAGAGTTGATATTCTACACTTTCCACCAGGATGTTCGCTGTGCATTCTGCTTTTAGCCTTAAAATAAAAGCTAAAATAAAAATTTTTAAATCTTTAATTTTTAAAGATTTTTACCAACAACATCTTTATACATAGGAAGCAGATATATATCTTACTTAGACATTTTGTTTCAGGGAGACAACAGTAATTTTAGTGACAGAAAAAAGAATTCTTACAAGGTGACTCTGTTCTCAAATAAGAAAATATTAATTTCTTTTAAAAATTGTATGTATGTATTCTAAAATACATTCATAACAATGATGTTTACATTAAAGATTTTCCCTCACATAGGAATTTCACATATACACACACCACTCATACATGTGTATAATTTAAAATAAACATAATATGGCTTCAACTAATGAGAAGTTGGTTTTGTTTAGTGACAAATATAGAAAGTTAAAAACTTTTTTAGGCAATTATACAATTATGAACACACCGAAAATTACAAATTAATGAAAAACAAAAATACAAATCAATATTTTTTTTAAAAACAGATTTTCACTCTGTAGCCAGGTCAAGAGGGCCATGGTATCAGCCTACCTCACACAAACTTCCATCTCCTGGGTTATGATCTTCCTGCCTTAGACTCCAAAGTAGTTGGACTACAAGCAGCTGCCAGAACACTCAGTGAAAAATGAAGTAATAGTCTAATCAACAGTATCATTTAAGCAGGATGAGTGACTTTATATGTGAGAAATAAACCACTGATTTAAGGTTTAGAATTGACAAATGTTGTGATTCCTAAAAAATGGTCCCTATTTTTCTGTTTTGGCCTCAATTATTCTGTTACATAGCAGAAGTTTCTCAGTAACTACAATGTAACAGATAGTAGTAAAGTATTAAGGCTTCATACTTAACTGAATCTCTCCTAAGGAGCAATTATTGCTACTTTTTAGCATATGGCTATTTAACAGTATTAAAATCAACTACTTCATTTAAAGATAATTTTCAACGATGTGAATTAAACCAATTTTATTTTTTAATTCATGGAAATTTTATGTTTCAATTAAATATTATGTAAATGAATATCTACTGCAATTATTTTTTTATAAGACAAAGCTATCTATTAAATATTTCCAACAGCTTCAGAGTAGGTATCTGCCAGTTGGTACAGAGGTACGTGATACAGAGCTAAGAAGTATTCTCTACCAAGAGACACGTGATACTCATCATTGTTTTTTTTGCTGTGTGCACTGAAGTATGTTCTATGATCATTTAAATCACTCATGTTTGTGTACTATTTAAAAACACCAAAAAGTTCTATTTGCGTAGTATACAAAAATATTATGTTAAATTTACTTAAAACAACTATGAGAGAAAAACATGGAAATTTAGACATCTACATATCTAGTTATAATAGTCACTATTATGCAGAATATGCTAATATTATTTTTAACAATTTCATTGACGAAAACCACAAAACTTAAAATTCTTACAGATGCTCATGGAACTCAAGGAATATCTCAGGTAATTCCCTATGTGTTAATTTGCTCAATACTTCCCTGAGCCACCATAAATTCCAACAGAAGAAATTATCTCCCCTTATGGAGGAAAAAAATGTAATTGCCTCTTGCTTTGTTGTCATCATCATCATCATCATCACACTCATTTGAATATGTATTATTTAAACTTTATGTGGACATAGTGTCCTAGAGAACTCTGTTCTCAGAAAAATGAGCCCCCTTGTCCTCCAGTAACTGATCCTCGCCATTTATATCAGTTCATTTATTCATTCTTTCACTCATATCTTCAGGTATGCAAATCCCCACACGTCTTCTTTATATATTATTTTGATCCTAAGAGAAAGCAAATATGTGCACTCTGTTATAAAATATGAAGCAGTAAAATGTAATGGTACTCTCCTACTGAAGGAAGGTTGTTATACAATTACAGAGGATATGAAACTGAGCTGAGCATGAGGAAACAATGTGGGGATTAAACACACACAACACCTAATGGGAAAATATTAATGTGAAAATAGCATAAATCAATGAAATGTATTTTGCAAGAATAATCCTATGTGTATGGATTTGGCATTTTGAAGCTTAGCAGAGATCAGTGTACTTAATCTATTTTTCTATATTGAATTCAACTGTACAATTATGGAGTACATATTTTTACATGACTACATTATAAAATATGGAAGTAAGAATATTGTCTTCATACTTATCTATGGCCCCAACAAATACTTTTACTTTACAGGATATGACACTTAATAACTCTAAGCCAGACACTTCACCTAAAAATAAGTTAAAACTGCAGTTCTAATTAACTCTGAATTAAATGAATATCTCTTCCAATTATTTATTCAAAGAGAAAAATGTTCATGAATATTTACTAAAACTTGATAAGTATATTTATTCAAGCTGAAAGCATGAAAATGGTAACAAAGCAAATACAAATATGAAGTTTACCCAACACAATTACACATGTCTAAAGATTAATGTCTAATAGGTGCTCAGAACATGAAATATAGTGTAAAATGTGATTATCAAAGGATTATACTATGAATACTTTTGATGTAGAAATATTACTAAGGCAAAAATATAACACGGACATAAGGATATTATAAAAGTACAGGAAAATGGTTTGCTATTTAATGAAAATAAAATTATATTTTGCTTGGTTAATTAGAGATTGTCTTTGTCCATTTTGCAGTTCAAGAACTAAGATTCAGGCAAATTTTATTCATTTTCAACTCCACGCGGCTGGGGAAGAGACAGCCAAAGACCAGAGCCTCACTTTTTGTTTGTTTTTCTAGCCTTTTTGTTTTTTTCAGTTTGATGTGGGAAAAAATAGAATTTTCTCTGTAAAATAAGTTCACAGTAAACAAAATGTAATTTGTTTGTTTAAGATAGTTCTTAATATTACCTGAAGGTATCCTTTACTTAAATATGATAAAAAGAAAAATAATGAAGGTAATGGTCAGGGTCACTCAGTATTAAATTCTTATCAACAAGTGTGTCTGGTATATTTAGGAGCTTAAAAAATTTTCTCAGACTAGAGATGTTCTTCTTAATAAGCATTATATGAACACTTAAGAATGTCTGTACTAAATGTTCCTAATCGGGAGGCATTGGCAGAGTTCCAGAGTAGTACACTACTTGGCACACAGTAGATACAACAACTCTTGATTGAAAGATTAACGGAATGAATGGGCCTGTGGCAAGTAGGCAGAATCTGAGTTTCTTGAAGGCAAATACTAGGTTTTCCCCTTTTCCAAATGTTTACAATTTAGTCTTTTAGCTTTTTTTCTCTAGGAATAGATTATAAGATGGAGTTTTACCTGCAGAAGTTTATTGGAGCAGGCTTTTAGAAATAATAATTTGAAGGAAAAGAAGGAGGTAGGATTGGGCAGAGGAAGAATTTGAATTGCAGTGCAGCTTTAGAAGGCACTGTAGTAGATTCTAGAGTATCATGGAAGCCTGTATGATGAAATCATGTCAAGGGAGACAGATATTGGTACTCGAGAAACTCCAGTTACTGGAGGTAAGCTACTCAAGGGTTGATCACACGAATTCAGATAAGCCAGCTTCCTTCTAGTAAGGGAAATTTCTAGAAAAAAATCCCTGTGACACACTAATAGAATCTTGGAAAAAAGTTTCTACAATTTCATTTGTAGGTGCTCCATTAGGCCCAAAGACAAGAACAGAAAAAGGGGGATTTTAATCGGCAATTTTATAAAAACCCAAAAAAGTAAGAATAACTAATATATTCAATAATGTGGACAGATATTAAAAATACTGCCCTGAGAGAAAGAACATAAAAAGTATATTTTAACATAAAAAGTATATATTGTGTCTATATTTTACTTCAAAAGAGAATTAATAGTGATGCCGGAATTTCAGGTTCTTGTTCTCCGCGATTCAACGAACGAATGGATGGACCACAGGATCAGTAGTAAGTCAGGATTTATTTACAGAAAACAAGAATTACAACAACTACAAGAACCAAACCTCCTGGCAGAGAGGACCCAGGAGGGGAACAAGCTCTCCTGCTCCCTCTCTGAGGTCGGCTGAGGTCTGTTTTTGAGCTCTCTGCTCAGGGGTTAATGTAGTCCCACGGGGTTGTTTTACTCTCTTAGGGCCTGAGTCTTCCTCAGTTACAGCCAGCTGTTCAGTGAAGACTCCGGCCCTGGAAACTGACATGACATAGACTAGCCAGAAGAGCAGGAGGAGGAGACAGCAAGGCGCCGGCGCCTCAGCCCTTCCAGCAACCTGGTCCCTCCGTCCGCCACAGCATCAGCACAGCCAGGGCTAAGGTGGCAGGTCGTGGGGCTGCCTTGTCCGGCATCAATAGAAACTTCTCTCTTAGTTAACAATTAATATAAAATTCTCTCTTCAAATAGAGAATTAATATTGCTTTATGGTTAATGACATGCTAACTTAACAATTTAGGGTATGTGTACTGAAAAAGAGAAAATATGCCCTGACATCTTAAAGCTGGCCGGACCCTCAGTGATACCAGGACCTGGCCTGGAATTCACAGCTAAATCCTGGTGCCCTCCTGTTGCACATAAACCATCTCAGAACGCCGACCTCGGACAAGGTCACTTTGTGATCATGTGACATGATGAAGTAGAGAAAGGACAAATAGACCATTTCATTATCTCATCTGAGTACAGAAAAAAACAAGGTCATCATTAAACCATAAAAATACCAAACATTCCTCTCTTTCCGTTATTATAGCTGGTCACTCCTACCAATTGCAACTTTGTCCTCATTGTACCTTGCTTTCTAGATAAAAATTGCTAATATCCTCAATCACGAAAATTTTCTCACTTCTGGACAGCACTCAATCCAGAGGGAAGCCTCATTTCTTTCACCCAGGGTCACTTAATTTAAACCCAAATTCTACATGTTTCTTTCCAATATCCTCTGACTGAATTGCCTTGTGGTTTTTCGTAGTGGGTTCTGCTTATGACATTGCCTTATTAAAACCCGGCTTGTCTAACTGCGGCTATGTTTTCTGTGTTCTTTGGCTTCTATGTCTGAAATTTACTTTAAATACGTAAAGAAAAACAAAATGATTGATGGCTGGGTAGATGAATGTACGTATACGTTATAAAACCAATACAATATTATGTTAATGATAAAACTGACCTTGCTGTGTACCAGAAATATATACAATTTTTATCTGTCAGTTAAAATAAATAAGATGCAAAAATAATTCAGTAGTGGGTATATGTCTATTTATCCTGAAAACTTCTTTCACCTATATTGCATGTTTGAAAATTATGGTATTATTTTAAGTGAAAAACTATACACGCCTACATGCATGCACAAATCTTCCCCTTTTCTCCACTTGCCAGTACTTTAGGAATACAGCTGATCCACTGTATCGTGGGTGGATTAGCTCCAGGACTCCAAAGATACCAATATCCACGGATACTTAAATCCCTCATGTAAAATTGTACAGTATTTGCATATAAACCACACATCTTTCCTTAAAATCACCTCTGAATTATTAACAATAATATAATGTGCATGCCATATAAACATTTGTTATAGATTATTGTTTTAAAACATGAATAATTTTTATTGTTGTACTGCTATTTTTATTGGGGTTTTTTTCCTGAATAGTTTTGTTCCATGATCTGTTGATTCTGCCTTTGGCTAGGGGGAGCCAACTGTATGCTCCACGATCCATGTTAAATGAAATATTACTGAAATATTGTTGCAGTTAATGGTCACACGGGTCTTCTCTGGAGTATAAGATAAAAGAACAAATATGCAAAAAAAAAAAGAGTGATTTTAGAGAACCCAACATCAATTCCCTATTTCTTTGGAGGTCCTGATATATAATTGAATTCCTGATATGTACTTAGCTAATGTAAAACTGATTTTTAAAACTGTAGTGATAGCAAAATAACATATAACTCTAAATAAGTGGCTTTTCTGACTCCTTACTCCAATGTCTTGGCATAGCCAAAACATTTAGCCTACTTTTTATATTGAAGATGGAATAATATTTTGGTGATCACTTTTATTTTTATTTTTTCTCATGTATGTAGCAATATACAGCTACAAAAAGAATTCATAAATTCCTTTCTCTATTTCACAAGAAAATTTAGCCTTCGCTCTTTGTATTGAAACTTTAGGCCAGAAAAAACTGCCAGCTCATGGCCGCATCACTCTTTCCTATTCTTATTTCAATATTTACCCTAAAACAGAGCTACAATAAAATTCCTACACCTGAGTAATACTGCATCAATTTCCACTATTTCTCTCAGGACTGTAGTATAAAACTATCTATATCTTCATCTCATTTCTTTTTCTCCTACTCTATAATTTATGCAGGAATTATGCCTTACAATTCTACATTTTACAGTACATTTATGTAGAAAATACCACTGGAGGATCCTGTTCAATGCACAAGATTTTTGTTCCTTAAAACAGCATAAAGCTCTTCTGCAGTCTTGGGAATGTGGGCTTTAGCTACTCTGCAGAAGTTGGAAGCATTAGAAAGGATAAATGATGAAAGCTCTAGGGTTGCAAAGTTTCTGGACTTAGGTAGAGAGGTCATTTGAACTTGTTAGAAATATGTTTCCTAATAAATGACCCTGGCTTTCTTTAGTGACCTATCGCCCTAACAGTCTTAGTAAAGGTGCTGGTGGCCTCATTGGACTTACTCTTCCATGGATTCTTCCTGTATTTCTTGGCAGGGCTCAGGTTCCTCAGGACCTTTGCCAGTGTCTCTCAATATATTTCTCTGCATTTTGGGATACCTTGTGTTTGATTTCCTGTGAATGGGTTTAACTCCAGAGAGGGGTGTGCAAATTGTCGGAAGGCATTTTTCTTTTATCAGTGCTTTCAAATACATCCTTCTAGACCTCTATTCTCTGTTCCTGAAAAATAATTTGAGAAGGTACTTTATATTTCTAATAGATATGAATGGGTTCAGCAAATGCCCTATTATCTGGAACTCAAGCAACTGACACATTCAAGCAACTGGCCTGGGATCTGACCTCTCCCCAGAAAATTTCATAGTTTTAGACTGGGTGCTATGGCCCAGGAAGCTAACACTTTGAGCCTCACTCTGCTGCTCCCCCGTGTTCTCTGTAATAGTTTTAAGTGTTACTGTGTGTTACTTGAAGTTAAAAAAATATGGTAGAGAAGTTGTAAAGTGCATTGACTGCCATTCAACTAAAATTATACACTGGGGCTGCACCTGTGGCTCAAAGGAGTAGGTCCCATATACCAGAGGTGGCAGGTTCTAAACCAGCCCTGGCCAAAAACTGCAAAATTACACACTACATTTAGAAAGCTGTTTTATAATACAGCAAAACTATGTCACTGTAGTGAAGTTGACCTTTATTTGTCTTAATTTGCTTTTAATTAGTATGTTTAATATTAATATCAAGTTAATGCAAAGTATATGGCATAGTACGGTATAGGATGGGGGTATAGAATTTGTTAGGCCTGTTTTTAATAGTAACTCACAACCCACTGGAAACTGCATTTATCTGGCATCTACCAATCCCCATGGGAGCCAGATAATAGGGAGGTTACTCTATTAGAATAATTTTATTTTAGGTATACTATTGAAAAATCCAAATTAATCTACATAATATTCTAATTTCTCTTCCAGTTCAAAACTAACCTTTCCAATTTCGCTTTTTCTCCATGCTCAGCTCTGACTCATAAGTTCACAGATGAGTCATAATGGGGTCAGAATCTATTTAAACTATTCTCTCTCTCCCTCTGTGATTTTCTAGTCTCCCAGGATTTAGAATGTGAGATGGGGGAATTTCAGGGTAATTGTCTCTTAACTAAAACTGGTGTATTGAGGTACTTGTGTCGCAACATTTTTGTGGCAAATAAATGCACGCTGTCTCTTCAGGACACCGTTTCTGTAGTCTTAGGAAGTGTCTCTGCAGGTGGTATTGGCCCTGCCACTTTGCAGTGTGCTGGGCTGGTGTTTACACCCCTCCTCAACTCCTGCCTTTCAAAGGATACACCACACAATGTTGATCTTGCTTTTATGTTTATTAGTCACATAATCCTCTCAGGAATTCCACTTTGGTGTGGTCTCTCAAAAACAACTCTCAGCTTTAACTATTGTTCTATCTTTTTTTTTTTTTCTTTGAGACAGAATCTCACTATTTTGCCCTCGGTAGAGTACTCTGGAGTCACAGCTCACAGCAACCTCAAACTCTTGGACTTGAGTGATTCTCTTGCCTCAGCCTCCCAAGTAGCCGGGACTACAGGCACCCACCACAATGCTCAGCTATTTTTTGTTGTAGTCGTTATTGTTGTTTAGCTGGCCCGGGTCGGGTTCGAACCTGCCACCCTTGGTGTATGTGGCTGGTGCCATGATCATTGTGCTCCGGGCACTAAGCCTCAGCTGTAACTGTTAACATTGGTGTTGTCGTTAGTGTCCATTGGACACACACTGGCTCAGTTTGTGGCCTCTCTACTTCTCCTTTCATTGCTGGCTGTTCTAATCATCCTTGACCGTTAGCACTTCCGTGAGCATTACCAATAATCAGGCATCAATCTCTCTGCTTATATGACATTCTTATCAATATGAAGTCTAGGATACGTGAGTTAAATAATTTACTTCTCACTCTATTCATGGCAGCACCAGACCTCTCCATTTCTGAAGGTCATAGCTCGCTCCTCTTTTTCAGGGAAGCCTCATTTTTATACCACTTCTCATAAAAATCTCTCATTTGAATTGGGGTACAGGAAACACCCTCCTCACTCTTGGCTTATGGTTGTCTATGATGAAGATTTGACTTTTAAAAAATCTTTTTTCTTTATGAATCTTTGACCACTCTACTGAAAGGCAGATGAGCTGACAAGGATTAGTATCTAAATGACCAATTTTGTTTACTTCTTGGCAAATCCTGTGGCGTGGGTCTAGGACAATGTCATATGATGTGCAAATATTAATAGTACCTGTCACCCTCATCTTTTGATCTCAGATAAGACTCTTGAGACTCATTTATCTTCACTTTTCCTGTGGTGTACTTGGGCTTTTAAATATCTGGGTTAGAACCACAGATACTAGGTTTATAATTTCTATTTCCTTGGGGATTCTGTAGTCTTATGTAGTCTTTAAAATATATATATAATGATATTAAATTATAAAATTATATGAAATTTTCCCATAAATCTCTAAGAAGATTTTTTTTTCCTCAAGAAGACTCCCATTTTTTAGACATACACAGTGTAATCAGAATGCATTATTGATGAGCTAGGATTAGATTTCCCAGGCTTCCAGCCATAATACACACATTGCAATCTTTAAAATATTAAGAGTCTTCAAAATGTTGATTTTATTCTTCAAATAGGCACCTAGAGAGGTTTTGAACGTTCTTCCTTAGACTTTTCTAAACCTGTGAAGGAGAAATGTATCACTCAGGGAAGGACTCTCTGGTGACATTCTGTCCCAGTGCCTCAGGGGGACAGTGGGGCTTTAGTAATATATTGCCAAGTGTCACCTATCAGGGAGCACTGGAGTGAGGAGAGAGGTTCCTTTAATCAATTATTAGTGCCATGTATCATCACAGTGTCAGGAGCTGGCAGTCAAGAGTAAAAAGGTATGTAGGAGAGATTCTGTTACTGCTATTTTCAGTAGTAGCATTAGTAGTATCTTTGAATACGAGGTGAATAAAAGTAAGATTATTAAGGGATCCCTCCAAAAGTAAGAGTAGGGATTTCAATGGTATTCAAACACTGCCAATGTTGTCAAATACCAAATATAAATGTTAACTTAAACTTCTCTTTGGAATTTTGATCCTTTCAAAAATTTCACTCACACAACTGTAACTAATTTTACTTTCTTTAGTGTACATGTGAATCATGGGATAACAACTATTTAAAAAATTATTTTGAAGAATGTGCACACATATGTAGAAAGACTAATAAATAGAACTCTTCATCTGTCTTTATGTATTTATATATATTTATATATCTTTATTATATATCTTTATTTAGCCACAAATCCAAAAATAATTATGAAATATGGTCCCATCAAAACTATGTGCTTGGTGCTCCTTTCCTTTAGCTTTTTAAATTTTAATTTAATTCTAGTCAAAACAATATTTGGACCTTGCAAAGCACATCTTTGTTTCAGTCACAAATTTTCATGTTCCCAAAGAAATGCTATTTTGAAAATTTGTTTTTAGGACTGGAAGCAGTGGCTCATGCCTGTATTCCTAGCATTCTGGGAGGCCAAGGTGAGTGGATTGCTTCGGCTCACGACTTCCTGAGCAAGAGCAAAAGTCTGTCTCTAAAAAATAGACGGATATTGTGGTGGGTGCCTGTAGTCCCGGCTACTCAGGAGGCCAAGGCCAGAGGATCACTTGAGCCCAAGAGTTTGAGGTTGCTGTGAGCTATGACGCCACAGCACTGTACCCAGGGCAACAAAGTGGGACTCTGTCTCCAAAAAAAAAAAGGAAAATCTGTTTTTTAAAAACAGTTGTTTTTTAAAAATGCTTGGTTACAATTAGTAACTAATTATTTGGAGAAGCAGAGAAGGAGTGTTTGGCAGCGTTCTCTTCTAGGGTGTCTGTACGCAGAGGAATTTTTGGCTATACACAGAGGTCAGGTGTAAGCAACTGTGGCCATCTGTTAGGAGGTCCTTCTGTGTGACTCTCTGCTGTCTCAGAGATCCATAGGAGATCCACAAATGAGGATAGTAAAGAATATTTGCCTGTATGTTGTAGAGTGGTGGCAGTTAGGTTTTAGAGTTTCAAAACTTTAAAATTTCAAACCTTTAATGTGAAATCTCTTCAATGGGCCATTTCTACCTGCTTCATTGTTCTCCATTCTTGGGGGTCTTCTCCCTATTTCTACCCCACCCCATTATTTTCTTAACCTTTTGTGAGCTTAATACATGTGTCTCTAGGCACCTAATCACATCCCATTTTGCAGAGCTTTGCTTGATGTGTCTGCCTTTTCCCACGTGGTTCTCTTCTCAGAAAGAAGGCTACACTCACACACACACACACACACACACACGTGTGTACATATACACACAGCAAAGAATTTAACTTACAAGTGGTTTACAACTCTTCCATATGTTACACACTTCATTATCTACCTTATTCTAATCTCTCTCACTCCAAAATTTCTGCATACTGCCCCAGACTCATGGTTATTTACTGACTTTCTTTATTTAAAAATCAAAATATTATGGGGGTACAAAAGTTTTTGGTTACATGTATTGATTTTGTTATGCTTGAATCATGGTTATTAAGTGTGCCCATCACCTAGATAGTGTCCACTGTCCCTCTGAGGTAGGTCTTTACTCATCCCCCTTCTCCCAGACTGATTTCCAGTGAGCTTTATTTCCCCCTGTATATATGTGTGCTCACTGGTAAGTTCTAGTTTAATAGTGAGTACGTGTGGTGTTTGTGATGGTTGCTTTTCCATTCTTTAGATATCTTACTTAAATAATGGTCTCCAGTCCTCAACATCATTACTTATCAGGGAAGTGAAAATTGGCATGGACGCAAAGGGGAAAAAATGCTTATACACAGTTGTTGGGACTGCAGATTAGTACAACCTCTTTGGGAAACAGTATGGAGACTCCTCAAAGAACAAAAAGTGGATCTATAATTTGATTTACCAATCCCATCACTGGGTCTTTACCCAAAAGGTGGAAATCATTTTGTCAGAAAGATACCTACATGTGAAAGTTTATTGCAGTACAACTTACATTTGCAAAGATAAGGAATCAATCCAGTGCCTATCAATTCATGAGTGGATTAACCCAATGTGGTTAATGTATACCATAGAATACAACTCAGCCATGAAGAAGAATGAATTAAGGTCTTTTCCATCAATTTAGACAGAACTAGAAACCATATCCTAAGTGAAATACCTAAAGAATGTACATGACCTTTAGATTTTCTCAACTCTTGGGTACTATTCAGTAAGTCATAATATTTCCTACTGTTGTGGTTAATCTCTCTGAATCATGGTCTTACATTATTGGCCCTGGTGGAATCAGGGTGATATTTCAAACATTTAAAAATAAACACAGTAGGCCAGATGTGGTGGCTCATGCCTATAATCCTAGCACCTTGGGAGGCTGAGGTAGATGAAGTTTTTGAGCTTAGGGGTTCAGAGACCAGCATGAGCCTGAGTGAGACCCCATCTTTACTAAAAGTAGGAAACCCTACTCCCCTAAACTAGTAGACCTTTATTTAGGAGGTTCCTCTGTGTGACTCTCTCTGCTGTCTCAGAGTTCCATAGGAGATCCAGAAATGAGGACAGTAGAGAATATTTGCTTGTACTTTGTAAAGAGTGATGACAGTTAGGTTTTGTCAGCTAGCCAACATGCCTAACTACTCAGGAGGCTTAGGAAAGAGGATTGCTTGAAGCCAAGAGTTTGAGGTTGCTGTGAGCTGTGATGACACCACAGCACTCTTCCCAAGGTAACAAAGTTAGACGCTTCCTCAAAACCCAAACCAAACCAAACAGTACATTAGCAACTCATGAAAGGTGTCTACCCTTTTTTATTTGTATAAATATAAGGATACATAGATATATTGGATACTAATGAAGTCTGTTACTGTACAATGTATCTGTGTAGTATCATCAGGATCTTGAAAGTTCTTGGGAAAAGTATAGAGCAGTAGAAGCTCTGGGAAAGGAAATTTTGGTGGCTTAGAAGAACAATCATTTCCCAACTAGTATAAAGATTCTTTAAACCTTAAAGATTAGAACAGTGGTTATTTTATTTGGGGGGCTGAGTACAAGCTCACAGTGGAACTGACTTGGTGCTTCCACCTTATTGTTTTCTCCTATTTTGAGTTTAGCCTCAACTTTTGTTACATTTCCTTTGCAGATTTTCCCAATTCTTTGGACACTTCCTTGTTTTCATGTCCTCTTAAGAATACCCAACATTTTTCACAGTTAGAAATAATAAATCTACGCAGATTTTTTACAAATTATTTCTCTTCTTTTCCTTTACTAGAATTGGTTTAAGTTAATTTCCTTCCATTGTAATCTAAAAAAACAAACGTCGTTATACCTCCTTAACAACCTTGTGCTATCAGTGGTATATTTTCATAGTTTTCAAGTTTTTATCTTCATTGCTTAAAATTTCATTAGGTTCAAAAACAAAATGAACTCGCTTTATTCTCAAATTTGTTTTTCTTTCCTTATTTCCTTGTAACTATTCTCTCTTTTTAATTATTAACCTTGTTAAACATAAAGTCTACATTCTCCCCCATCACATGTTATTTACCTCTGAATCTACTATAATATGAACTTTTCCTCCCCTCTTTACTGCATGGGTTCTAGCCAAGATTCTCACTAAAATTCAGGAAGCCAATATGACGATCTCTCTCTTCTTGCCTTAATAAACATACACTATGCTAAACAATATATACCAAGCTCTCTAACTTGCCTTACATTCCTTCGTGGCCACCATGATAGTGATCACTCTTGCCTCAGCTTCTGATTTGTCATTCCCTCCAAGTGTCTTTTCCTGAAAACTTTCAATTTTTTTGCTATGCATACATTCCTGGTCCCTTGTTTCCTCTTCATCTACCTCTCTTCATTCTTTGTTCTTTGTGGTCCTTCTTATCTGTGACACTCTGTGACCTACATGTTGATGTGTATGAACTCTAATCCTGTCTCTCAGCCACATGGCATTTCCCTTCTTGCCAAACCTGTTGTTTCTATGTCTTATATTGTTTATCTTATCTACACTTCTGTCCCATCAATTTTTCTCTTAGAAATTGACAGGTTATTTGTAAATTCTATCTTAGTTTATTTGTTTGATAGGTGTGATGTGTACTTCCGAGTTTGGTCCTATTCTGGCCTCTGTGTAAAGATAAAACAATGGACTGGTTGCTAAAGGTTGCTTTTGTTTTGTTTTGTTTTGTTTTGTTTTTTAATCATAGCTGTGTACATTGGTGCAATCATGGGGTACAATGTGCTGGCTTCATATACAATCTGAAATATTTTCATCCAACTGTTTGACATAACCTTCATGGGAATTTCTTATTTACTGTATGAAAACATTTGTATTCTGCATTTAGTAAGTTTCAGCTGAACCCTTCTAAGATGCACCTTAAGTATGATCCCACCATTTACCTTCCCTCCATGCACTCTTCCCCTCCCCTTCCTTGCCCCTTTCCCCATATTCTTGTGCAATAGTTGGGTTATAGCCTTCATATGAAAGCTATAAATTAGCTTCATAGTAGGGCTGAGTACATTGGATACTTTTTCTTCCATTCTTCAAATACTTTGCTAAGAAGAACATGTTCCAACTCCACCCATATAAACATGAAAGAGGTGAAGTCTCCATCTTTCTTTAAGGCTGCATAGTATTCCATAGTGTACATGGACCACAATTTATTAATCCATTCATGGATTAATAGGCACTTGGGCTTCTTCCATGACTTAGCAACTATGAATTGGGCTGTAATAAATATTCTGGTACAGATATCTTTGTTACAATGTGATTTTTGGACTTCTGGGTATATACCAAGTAAAGGAATTACAGGATCAAATAGTGTTAAAGGTTGCTTTTAAGTCTTTGCTTCTCAGTTGGAAAAAAGTAAAAATTATTTTATTGGTATCTACAAATTTTTTCAATATCATTCATGAGCTCTTTACGAAATTATAATCAGGAGTTTTTTATTACATTTTATATATACTGTAATATAATATAAAGTGGATTGCATAATATATAGTATAGACCATATAATATGTAATATATATTATACTACATGTATAATAAATGTATAATATTACATGCATAATAAATATGTGAAGATAGTAGGGAAATAAGACATTTATAGAAGAGAAAACAAAAGTAAAAACTTTAAAAATCCAAGTCTCAATAATCTTACAACTGAGAAATAATATTCCCTGACCACCTTTATCTATTTGTATGCATGTGTGTATATTTAACTTAACACAAATATCAATATATATCATATATAAACAATCTAGTTATTATTCTACAGTCTATTTTGGGTTTTTATGCCAATAAATGTTCATTTAAATTATTTTTTTAATTATTTAAAATTTAAATTATTAAATTATTTTTATTTACATTATTTAATAACAAAAGAAATGTTTTGATTATTGAAAAATATGAAGTCCTATTTAATTGTTTTCATGTTTAAATGAAGATATATGATGATGATTATGCTGAAAGGAAGGAGCCCTGTTTGGATGGAGATCTGTGCTTAAGATTCAAGACATGGAAATTTAATCTTCTCCTGCAACAACAAAAAAAATGACTATTGTGCACAAAGGTCGACAATGAGGATCTGACTCCAAAAATGTCATACCAAGGCTCTGTGCTTTTGTCTCTAACTTCCTTACTCTGGTTTCTTCACTAGCTCCCCTTGGCAGCCACTTTTCTTTGTTAGGCTCAGCAGCCAGTGGGGGTGAAAGACATAACTTTGATGCACTGCAAAGCTCAGCTCTCCCTAGAGATTAGGTTGTCAGTCAGAGTAGAGGAAATACACCACTTGTCAGAAAGTTTTGCTCACAGAAAATGATTTAAAATAATAAGACTCAGCACATCTTCTTCCTGAAATGATCTATTTTTAGAGACACTTCTTGTCCCACTGTTTGCAACATGTGTCCTTTCTAGTAAGTCAAAGCTATATTCATGAGCAACAGTTCACCTGATTCTTCTGCTATAGGTAGCCTGGCCAATTAGACTATAGAGTTAGCTAAGTGATTCCTGTTACCTCAGTTAACGTGATATCAGAGAATAGAGGACTTGACTGGCAATCACCTATGATTACCTGCATGCTTACACAATGCTAAAAATCTGCATATAATTGAAATTTGCTACTAACGTCTAATCTCCTCAAAACTGCTTGCTTTTTTAGCATCACAAAAATTTAAACATCTGATTTTGGTTTCTATACAAGTCAATTTACCTCCAACTACATGAATTTATAAATTGGGAGTCACTAACTATCTTTCCACACTTATTATTAAAAGAAGATAAAACTTGTTGGATATAATAGCTTGCACATTAACCTAGATTATTCTATTTACATTCTTTGTATCTTAAAATATTAAATATTTTATCTGACTTCAGATCTTCAGTAAGTTACTTAAAAAGCATTTGTTTGGTATCTGTTTTTTACTAAATATTATTCTCGAAACTGAATACAAGAAATTAACAAATAATGGGAGTTCATTGCCTTCATAGAGTTTATATTCTAGTTAACAGAGGTACCAATGAATAAATGAACAACACCAAAAAATGAACACAATTATGTCATGTTATCGTCATGGTATGGTGGAAATCAAGGAAACAGTTGTGATCAGTCAGGTTTCCACTAGAAAAATGACAGCATATCTAAATAGATCAAGCATACTTACACTGAATAATCAGAGAATTATATTTGTTTACTTGCTTGTACGTTTTGTTTCTAAGACGGGTTTATTTATAAATGTTTGAGCTTAGTGGTACTAGATAGAACCACAAGAGATAGTGCAATGACTTGTAGTTATAGACATCCAAGCTATTGCCATCCCTAGGCCTAAGAGTTGAAGGCAGCTGTGAGCTGTGATGCCACAGCACTCAACTGAAGGTGTCAAAGTGAGACTGTGTATTAAAAGAAAACAAATAAATAAAAAAGAAAGAAAGAAAGAAAATTTCAGAGAGGGTGGTAAAATAACAATTTAACTGTTTTTAACCACCTGCAGTAGCTAACGTCAAGCAAAACCCAGAGGTTCATACCAACCTCCCCTGGAAGAAGGCCAGTTTGAGAAACAGAGTGGCTTTTGGGGGACAAATGGAAGACATCCACTACAAGTGAATAACAGTAAATCAGTGGGCTGGGGTAAGGCAGGGAGGGGCTGCCTTAGAGATGAGGGGAATGGAAGGTCTTCCAGAGGAGGTAATATTCTATAGACACTTAAAGAATGAAATGTTCTGACAATTAAGAATCAACAAAAGGAAAATTATTTGCCAAGGACTTAACATAGGAAATAATTTGGTGTGAGCAAAAAATAGAAAAGAAACAAGAAGGACTAGAGCATAGTAAACAATTGAAAAACACAAGAGATAGATAAGCATTGGTGTAGAAGGGGCTACCTATTCAGGTGATTGAATAAATATGAATTATGTGGAAGAAAGAATAGAATGGGAAGAGCTAGAAGGTTATTGGAAGTATCTAGGTTGGGTATGCAAACATTTGTTTCATAAGTTTCTTAAATGAGAAATTATTTTGATTTAGACTAGGATAGTTTAAGGAGATAAAGAGAAATGAAAAGATGAGAGATATATTTTGAAAACTAATAGATTTTCTAATATATAGGATGTAGGAGATGGAAGAAATAAGTTTTACTCCAACAATAGGACATCTGATTGATAATTTACTGAGAGGGAGAAGACTAAAGAGAAATATCCTTTATGAGGGGGCTATGGATCAAAAATTCAATTTGGAGGAGTTGAGTGTCAAACGCCCAAGAAATACTAAGCTGGAGATGTTAAGGAAGCTATTTGCTTTCCAAGTCTCTAGTTCAGAGTAGTGATCAATGCTAATTTTAAATTAGTTGCTGCAATAATTGCTAATACAGTACTTAAAGTTATAGGACCAAAGTTTGTCCAAATAAAGAGCACAGAATGTGAAAAGAATGATCTCAGGACCCAGCTTGGAGGTTGTTGGAAATGGTAAATGAAAATATGTCAATATCACTGGACCATGTGGAACATTATCATGGGCACATAACATATTCCCCATCTAGTTTATAAAAAGAACTGCATTAGTGCTTCAATTTTCAATTTCAGATAGTTATATGGAGGTGTTTATATATTAAATATATATACATATATATATGTATTTGCATATACTTTCTATTGTAACAACATCGACAGTTTGTAAAAATTAAGTTCATGAACTTATCCTAGAAAGGTGCTACATACTTCATGCTGAATATCACCATGGTCTCCTTTGAAGTACTCATCTTGGAAAGCTATGCATTGACACCAGCACTCAGTCCACACTTTAAAGCAATTTTGGAACTCTTTCTGAAAAGGCCATTAAAGCTGTCATCATATTACCCTTCAATGTCCTGACTGTCAACAAAATGTCTCCCTTTCAATATTTCCTTTATCTTCAGTTAAAGAATAGTCACTGGGGGCCAGATCAGGTGAGTAGAGAGGGTGTTCCAAGATGGCATTTGTTTACTGGCTAAAATCTCCCTCACAGATTGTGGCGTGCGAGCTGGTGCATTGCTGTGATGCAAGAGCCACACCTTTCTCATGTTAAGATTTTCCATTAAGATTTTCCTAGCTGTTTGTCTACATATGTTTACTTGGTCTGCTAGGCTTCTCACAGGCAGCCAATGATTTTGAGGGACAATTGACAATTTTTTTACAATGTTTTTCTCAGTTCTGTTTGTTACTGGCCACTCTGACCTCTCCATCAGTGATGCTTTCTCCCTCCTCAGAAAAACATTTAATCCATTTGTACATTGCTGATTTCTTCACAGCATGATCCCATAATCTTGGACTAACATGTCCCTAATTTCACTTCCACTCTTGCTACATTTAAGAAATTTATGAATGTTTGTTCCTTGCTTTAATTCAAGCTCTAGCATTCTCCCAAAGGCACACAAAAACACTCAACTGTAAGTCACCTCCACTTATGGACATGAACACAATTTAAATAAAGATTATTCCTTCTAATAAAATATAAGGGTACAGAAAAACTATGAATAATATCTGGTGAGGGGATAGTGTATTAGGATTTGCAAATATCCTCCAGGAGTCACACGCCCACAAAAAAAAAAAAAAAATAGGTGGTAAATCTTGCAATGTAAAGAGCAGGTAAGGTTGTAACATGAAAGGGAAATGAAGTACATCTCTCCCCTCACTGAGGTCTCAAGAGGGTAATGTGATAAGTGAAAGCAAGGGTTACAGTAGAAGCTCCTAAAATAAGTTTGAAACACAGGGATTACTATTATACCTTTATTAAATGTAAAAATGGGGAAAAAATTGAACAGGCATTTGTGTATATTAAGTGTGTGGTCGTACATGTGTGTGTTAGAAAGATCAATCTATTTATGGTACTTTTGACAAGTTGATAAGTCCCAAAGTCAAAGAAAGTTAAAATGTAATAATAGCCTCTGAAATAAGTAATAAAATTTGGTCACTACAAACCATGAGTCTGTAATTAAATCTTGCTTTTTCTGGCCTTGATGCCAGTTTTTGGCTCAAATTTCTAAGATTTTTGAATTCCATTTTTATATATCAATTTTATTTTTGCTGCCCAGACTTCTAACAAACAACAGACTTGAGTGAGAATGTTTGTTTTGGGTGTTCTCTTAGCTATCTTGTAAGAAATAAATAATAGCATTGAGGTGGGCGCCTGTAGTCCCAGATACTCAGGACCCTGAAGCAAGAGAATCGCCTAAGCCTAGGAGTTGGAGGTTGCTGTGAGCTATGATGCCATAGCACTCTATGGAGGATAATAAAGTGAGACTCTGTCTCTAAAACAAACAATAAGAAAGAAATCAAACCTAATTTATCCAAATAAGAATCTTAATGTTTCTTATCCCTCTATTTGCATTCATATTTATTTTCATTCAAGTCATATTCTATCTTCCCAAAGGTATAAGTAATACATTATCTTGTGCTGTCCTTGACTTGGTAAATATTTTCAAGAGCCACCTCAAAAGGAAATGTGCCCTCATTTCCTTTGGCATCGTTAAATGCTTCCTTCCTACTGTCCTAGGCATGTTTCCACACATCCTTATTAGCTTTTTCTACTTTTTTTTACTAGTTTTATTACTAGTTTTTCCTTTCCATTTTTTCTGCCATTCTACAAACTTTATAAAGAAAACAAACCCCTATTTTATATATGTATGGGTTTCACAATATTACTTGGGCACATATCATATGCTTTAAAAAAGCTTATTGAATATATTTTAAAATTGTAATTTAGAATTATAACATATTGTGAAATATATCCAATTCCTAGTTTTTTTTAAGTGGAATGAGGTTAGTTTATTTTATTGGATTTAATTTTTAATTGATAAATCATTATATATATTATGAGGTACAATATGATGGAAGGATATTTGTCTCATACAATGAAGAAATTGTATCTCTAACATCAGCTTTATCTTCAATATCCCACATCCTAATATACCTTCATTTCTAAAATTATATCAAGGTCTTTATCAATATTTTATCATCAAACACACAGATTCTACTTACTCAAAAGTGAATAGGAAGGTGATTCATAGTCATGTCGCCTAAAGAAGATTATGTGGGTCTAAATTTAAAAATTACATTTAATGCAATGGCATCTAAAGACATTGCTTTCCTGGGCGGCACCTGTGGCTCAAAGGAGTACGGCGTTAGCCCCATATGCCGGAGGTGGCAGGTTCAAACCCACAAACCCAGCCCCAGCCAAAAACTGCAAAAAAAAAAAAAGAAAAAGATATTGCTTTCCTGAAGGAGAATAAATGGTTCTATTAAACTACTTGGAACTTTCCTTGTCATTTGGGTGTCTTTAGTTTTAAGAAACCAAGCATCCACAAATAGGTTTATACTTTTCAATGAAGAAATACCCAGTCAAAAAAGTTTGTGTTCATCAGATTTAATATAAGACCATATTTTATCAGCTTGAAATCCAAAAAGTAAAAAAAAAAAAAATCTGAGCTTTATCAAGCAATGGAATAGTTTAAAACTGTAAGGGTTAGTACAGAATAATTGAAATTGGCTTTCATAAATCCCCAAGGAGCACCAAGAAGAACGCCTTGTTTGCAATATAATATTAGAAATGGAAAGGTCACTAGGGAACATTAAATCCAATTGCCTTGCTTTGGATAAAAGAAGAGGCCACTTAACTTCTTTAGGGTCTCTGTGTTGTTAAATATCTGCCTGGGATTAAAAAGATTTCTTGTGATCCCACCAGAGCTTTCTCGGCAATACAAAATGACTACCTCCCAGTATGGCACATACTTCTCCTTTAACATATGATTTTTATATTAAAAAATATATTTTCATTTTCATTAAGCATTCAAAAATATCTTAAAATAGAAAGTTGTATTTAAGTTTCATCGGTAAGATAGCAAAATTATCAGATAACAGTGCACTAGGTTTTATAATTGTAATTAATTTCCATATGTTATTGTGGCTCAGTTAATACATTGGAGATATGCCAAGTCCAAGATAAGAGCAAGAATTGAGTGAATATAAATAACAAATCCAAAGGAAGAGCAAGATAGTAAGAAAGGAGATGCTATGGGAGCAGTTGGAAAAAAAATTAAAATTGACTCAAAACCATCTAATTACAATAATGATAATCTGTGAAGCCATTAAGGTTCACCCTAGTGATAAAGAATAAAACAGCATGTGTGTGTAGGTACATGTGTGTTTTCCTCATAATCCATCCAGCACTGTTCAGGATATTATAAAATTGTGTCTTCACAACAAATAATTCATAAACAGAAAAAATACCAACACTATGAGGATTGCCATCAGTAAAATAATGCTTATATATAGTTTACCACAGACTTCAGAATATAATTTCTAATACTTGCATCGTGAAGGACATGCTCACAGTGAGAAACCAGTAATGAGAGTGTCCACTCTATATTTAGAAATTTATCCTTGATACAAAAGATATCGAACCACAGGGAAATCTGAAACAATGCTCCTGTTTTCCAACTGACAATCTCTCAACTGGGTTTGTATTTCTTCGATGAAGAAATACCCAGTCAAAAGTGGGTATTCATGAGTCTTGACTAACCCCTCCCAAAATAGTTATAGAAAGATATTTCACTTTCTAAAATAGCAATCCCCTAAAATTGCTACCCAGGAATAAATTGATAATTTGTATATTTAGAGGAGCTTGAAAGAGATCGACAGGAACTTAAAGTAAAAGGCGCCCAGCAATGATGGCCTTCCTGTCCTGTTCTCAGCTGTCCTGATAAAGAAGAAAATGGCAATATGTCTTTTTCCTTTATGGAATTAACTTTTTTCTATTTGATTCTATTTTGCCTTAAGCCTTTCCTCAGTAGGTTTTCTCTACACTTATATTCTAAGAACAATTTAAAATGCCAAAAATATAAAATTATGGTCTTATAAATGCACACAATTTTGGATGCTATATATAAATAAAATTTTAACTTTTTAGTTTTAGAATAATATCTTCAAATTTCTGAGAAAAATCCTGTAAATGAATTTATCTGTGTGATAGATAATAGCTAGTAAGAGGAAAAATAAGAATTTACCAGATAAACACACATGTGTTCTATTACCTCACCACCAGAAGTAACATTAAGCTCACTAAATTGAACAAATTATATAATTACAGACTTTAGCCTATAATTGGATGAATCTTAAGTATGAATTTTTAACAGACTTAATATTTGATTAATTAAGTCCTATCATTTTAAGCAAATGGTTATTTATTGAGCATTCCTATATCCCAATTGCTTAGACACAAATTTATTACATATTTTTTGTTAAATAAAATTTAGGAGAGGACATTATTTTGGACTCTGCTTCTGTAATGGGCTCCAACAGACCAGACCAAACCAGAATGGAGTCACTCACACAAGGCAGCACCACATGATTAAATGGACCTTAAAATGGGCCAGTTTTCAAAAATCTCAGGGAATTCACAGTAACCAATCAGAACGGGCCCAGTCAAGGTGAATCAGAAAACTAAGAAAGTTTCATATTTTTTCTCAGATGTGAGAACTAAAATCACTGATCTCATGCAGGTAGTTGGTAGAATGGTGGTTACCAAAGGCTGTGAAAGGTCAGAGGGAAGGGGCATAAATAGAGGTTTGTTAATGTGTACAAAATAGAAGGAATAAACCCAGGGGTTCAGTGGCACAATAGGGTGACTATACAGATAACAGTAATTTATTGTATATTTCAAAAGAGCCAGAAGACAATATTTGGAATGTTCCCAACACAAAGCAATAATTAATGTTTGAGGTGATAGCCCAGTTATCCAGATTTGACCATTGCATATCATACGCTTTATCACAATATCACATGCACCTAATACATGTGTATAGCTATTACACATCCTTAAAAATTAAAACTAAAAATTTAAAGAAAGATTTTTTTTCTTTTAACCCTATTAGGCAAGTAACTTTGAAACAATCAGTTCCCTTTTTGTTCCCTTTTACTGCTTCATCAGCCTCTTCTGCCAGTAACGCCTACTTCCCTCACCCAGCTCAAGAGAGAGGGAAGAAAGGAGTGGGGTGGGGTCTTGGTGTGTGACACGCCTTTTGGGGGCAAGACACAATTGTAAGAGGGACTTTACCTAACAAATGCAATCAGTGTAACCTGGTTTCTTGTGCCCTCAATGAATCCCCAACAATAAAAACAAAAAAAGAAAGAAAGAAAAATAGTGAAATTAAAAAAAAAATTATACCTGATAGGACAAATTCATAAAGTAGCTCAGTGGAAGATTTGAGCTGACAGAAAAATGCTTCTGATAGCTTACAGGAGGTGAACTGACACACTGTCTAGAATCATGATCAGAAAAGTAAGGGAAAAAAAAGAGAGAGAGAGAGATCATAGGAGAACTAAGAAACATCATTGTGCCTGTCAGTGTGTACATAATAGGTATCCTAAAAGGAAAGAAGAGAGACCAGAGAAGAAATTTGAAGAAATAAGATCAAAATCAAACACCCTAAATTTGATGGAAAATGTTTATCTGCACATCCAAGAATCTCAATGAACTCCAGTGAGATGTATTCAAATGCTGGAAATCCAAACACATGATAATCAGACTGCCAAAAGACAAGGACAAGGAAGGCATCTCAAAAGCAGCAAGACAGAAGTGAGTCATTACTCACAAGGGAGCCTAATCTTGACAGCTGATATTTCACGAGCAGCCACTGAGGCCAGAAGATAATGGAACAACATATTCAAAGTGCTGAAAGAAAAAAAAATTATCACAAACAATCCCATACCCAGAGTAGTTATTCTTCAAAAATTGAATATGTTATATGTTTCTCAGATAAACAAACTATAAAAGTATTGCTAATAGACTTTCCTTAAAACAAATGCTAAAGGGACTCCTTTATGTTAACATGAAAGGGCTTTACAGAGAAAATAAAATCTATGTGGAAAGACAGAGAACTAGTACAGGTAACTACATAGATAAATATAAAAGAGCATATAAATATGTTGTTTGTCACTCTTTGTAACTCATATCTTATTTAAAAGACAATTGCATAAAGCAATAATGATAAATCTGTGTTTATCGCTGTATACTTGCACTAAATATAAAAATGAAATCAAGACAACAATTCCATTTAAAATTGTGCTATGGAAGAATAAAACATATCAATAAATTTAATAAAAGGAATGCAATACTTACACACAGAATGCTATAAAATAACATTTAAGTAAATCAAAGAAGACCCAAATGAAATGACATCTTGGATTCCTAGATCGGAACACTTAATTTGGTTAAAGTGGTAATTACATCCTGCATTGATCTGCATATTCAATGCAATCTGCTTCAAAATCTCATAAAGCATTCTTACAGAAATCAATAAACTCATTTTAAAATTCTCAGGGATATGCAAGGGACATAGAAGAGAAAAAAACAATCTTGTAAAGGAAAAATAATTGTGGGTCTCACATTTCATCATTTTAAAGCTTACTTAAAAAATTAAAAGTTGAGTACACAGAGATGGAAAATGAAACAGCAATTACAAAGCACATAGGGGGAGGAAATGGGAAGCTTGACATCAAAGGATTCAAATCCACAGATGAGGGATAAATACATGTACTACATGAGAACTATAATTAATGATATTATACAGTATTCAGGATTTTTTGCTACAGGGGTAGATTCTAACACACACACACAGGGTAACTATGTGAAATGATGGATATGTTAACTAGTTTGATTAACCCTTTTACTCTCTCCATAATCTCAATACAGCATGCTGATCATATTGTGTACTTAAATATATAAAATAACATTTATAAAAAATAAAGCTTACTAGGAAGTTATAGTAATTAAAATGCATGGTATCAACATAGGAATAACACAAATGTATGTAAATGAAAAATAATGGAGAATCTCAGAACTCTCATATTCATGGTTGATTTTTAGAAAGAACTCCAAGATAATTTAATAAGACAAAGAATAGTCTTTTCAACAAATAGTGATGGAACAATTAACTATCCCCATGGAAAAGGAATCATACTTTTACTTCATAGTGTGTACAGAAATGTGGAACTCTAATTGTAAATCCCTTAAAAGAAAACTTTATGACCTTGATTTTGGCCATGGTTTCTTAACTATAATGCCTTAAGGACAAACAACAACAAAAAACTGTTAAAGTAAACCTCATCAGAATTAACTGCTTTTATTATTCTCTCAAGAAACACAATGTTGTAATATCAAGAACTTGAAAAGTTAACCACAGAATAGGAGATAACATTTATGTTATATAGCTGTTAAGGATCTATCATCCAGAGTACCCCGAAGAACTCTCATAATTCACCCATAAATAACAACCCAATTAAAATATAAGCAATGGGAAAAATAAGCAAACTTTCATAATAGACATTTCTCCAGAGAAAATAAACAAATGACAAATAAGCATAAGAAGAGATGTTCAGCATCATTACTCATTGGGGAAATGCAACTCAAAACTATAATGAGACACCTCCTCTCACCCACTAGGATGGCTATAACCAAAAGACAGACAATAAAAATTTCTGCTGTTGATGTGGAGAAATAACAGCCCTTTTACATCGCTGACGAGACTATAACATAGTGTAACTTCTTTGGAAAGTAATTTGTCAGTTTTTTAAACTAAACATCGAGTTACCATATAACCTAACAGTCCCCCTTCTAGCTACATATCAAAGAGAATTAAAAATATAGGTCTAAACTAAACACTTGTACACAGATGTTCACAGCAGAATTATTCAAAAGTCCATATGTGAAAATAACAGAAATGTCCATTAGGTGTGTTGATTAACAAAATGTAATATATTCATACAATGGAACATGGTTCGGTCATAAAATGAATGAAGCTCCAGTACAGGCTACACCGTGACCGATGTGAGTGAACAGTGAAAGCACACTACGTGCATTCCATATGGCTGAACGGTGAAGACATCATGAACATTAGCAGTCCAGGCACAAAATATCATATATCGTATTATTTGAATTATAAAAAAGATTCAGAATAGGCAACTCTATAGGGAATGAAAGTAAGTTAGTAAGTTTTCAGGAGCTGAGGGAGGGGGAATTAGTAGTCACTGTGAATAGGTAAAGGAGTTCCTTTTTGAGGTGAGGAAAATGTTCTGCAAATAAATAATGAAGATGTGTGCACAACTTTAAAAATATACTAAAACAACTGAATTGTCCCCTTTATAAGGATAAATTAAGATACACAAATTAGGTCTAAGTAATAAATAAATATTTTTAAGAAATATGGTAAAGGATACTCTTTTAAATTTATTGCATTTCAACAACTAGTATACACCGTGAATACCTGATTCTGGTTTCTGTAATAGGAACAGAGAGATTCTGAGGTACTTTAGACCATGTAAAAGGAGCAATGAAAACAGAAGTTCCCTAAGCCATCTTTCATGGAGGCACAGAAGAAATAATGTATACTTAAATTTAAAGGAAAAAGAGAATGTTAAGCATACTTTAATTCACAGTGGTATTATGCAATTACCAAATACTCCTTTCTCCTAAGTTTCTTATCTTATAGAGACAGAATTCTAAACCCAAAGAACCAGCTCGGTGACTAGAACACTCTTGAGCCTACATGATCATTAAAGACTCTTGGTGGAAGCCATTCTGAATGGAATTAATGGGTTAACAAATGAGCATGGACCTAATTTGCTTGCGTAAATGCATTACATTTATTTCAGAAAATCTTAAGGTATAGTAGAAGGAATTAAAGACATTGTATGTCCCAGAACATGAAGCATTTCCTAGGATTTGACAAACTGTATATTGTAGAGGAAAATTTTATGGTAAACTAGTAAGAGAACAATCCACAGATACACATAAACGTATATACAGGTTGTTGGTAGACTTTCTTTAGAAAATGATCTTTCATTAATATATGTATGCAATTCAGACTTGAATTAATACTGTAAAAATGGGCAGAAACCTAGTCTTACTACTTTCTCTTCAGGACACTTTGCTGCAAAGAACTTGACTTTTTTAATAACAAGAAAAAAATGGCATGCATGGTGGGGTGGGTATACTTACACACGTGCACACACAATTTTAACTGAACATGTGCATGGGCAGAATATAAACTCCTCACCGCGTGGTAGTAAATGGATGACAATCAATTCTACACAAAAATTAAAGAAAAACACTTCTAAACTTTTATCTTGCTTTATTTTTTTAAATACCATTAAGTTACCAAGTGTCAAGCACTTTAGCTTTTCGAATACTTCATAACATTCTGCTAGAATAGTGCTCAGGGCTGTTTTTTACAGCATTGCTACTATCAGAAATAAAGCACATGTTGACTGCCAAGGGTTACAAATGACTCAGCTTACTAATTGTTTTTCAAGAGCCTGTGAAAATAAGAAAATATCAGAATTCATATATTCAGGGAGGGCACAGTGTTTATAAAAAACTAAAAACAAATGAAATCTGACATAAGCATTTGGTTAATTCAAATGCATATCTTACTATTAGAAGACCTTATCTATCTCATTAAACTTGTTCCCCTTGATATTCTTATCAAACTCAAAGCTACCACATAAAATTTGTTCTTTTTATAGTCTTCAGAAGTTGACCTTGTGTGATGAGCAAAAGCAAGGTAAAGGAATTGGGGATTACTTGGAATGAATTATATTTATTAAAATATAATTGTGAGGAAAATGTTTCCACAAAAAACATTTGGGGCAATTATTAAAATTGTCTCCTGTCTGTATGTGTATATCCATACATGAGTCCAAAAATAATCATGACTGCTGTGTGACATAATGTGTTTGATCTTCTCATGGTTTGCTGATACCTGGTAGAGAAACTAGTTTGCATGCAAACTCTGCTTCACAATAATGAAAAGTTATTATAAGGAGAATGTAAGTATATATTTTAGAAACAAGTGATTGGACTTCGTTGTATGTGAAAGAACACTCGTACAACTTATCCTTTACATAATATTTAATTAAACTTTAAAAATATATATCTTTGTACATACGGGTCAATACAGAGCTGATTAGGTTTTACTTGAACTGAAGCTAGAAACAAAGTCATAAAGAAGTGACCTAGTGAAGTGAGAACAATGTGGAGCACATTCTTCTTAGTAAAGCATCACAAGAATGGAGAAGCAAGAATCCAATGTCCTCAATTCTGATATGAAGGAGATAAATGATGTAATACAAGGGTGGGGTTGGGGAATGAGGTGTCAGGCAGAGGGGATGGGGGGTGGTGACACTCTAAGGCATATCTCTCCGGGGCCGGCGAGCAAATTACAAGAGGGACTTTACCTAACAACCGCAATCAGTGTAACAAAATTCTTTGTATCCTCAGTGAATCCCAAACAATAAAAAAACCTTCACTTATAAAATTTTACAAAGAAGTGGCCCAGGGTAGAGAATAAAATATTTTGTAATGTATTTTTAAAAGAACAGAATGTAGATTGTTGCCTCAAACAATAGATTCTTATGAAATGAAATTTTTAAATTGTTATTTAATTTGCTCTAATGCACACAGAGCAGAGTAAGGGACTTTTGCTCATCTACAAATCTGTTATGCAAAGCTAGTAATATACTGTTTCTCTTACAAATAGCATCTCACTTCCCAGGTAGCATTTCTTACTCTGTGCTCCAGGGACCACATACCTCTAACCAAGTCTGCTAAATCAGAGTTTGAGGGTTCCAGACATTAAAGTGTATATTTCTAAAAACCTTCACCCCCTTCTAGTTACTCTTTTGCTGACATATGAGAAAAGAAAGAGGTTTTTCAGTTTTGTTTTAATGAAAAACACAGTACATCCCTTATATTCCTTTATCCTGAATGCTATCATTAACATACAATTATTATAATCTGTATGATTATTACTACCCTACTATAGAATAGGAATCAGGAGTTCAGAGAGGTTAAGATTATGTGATTTGTAAGAGGATATTTTCAGTTTTTAAAAATCTACAAATATTCTTTTACAGAGATTATTTTCTACTCAGCATGTACTTGGAGGAACTTTGGCAGTGCAGGCATCTGATTAAAAGGCTGAATTAACTGTGTCCCACCAAATGATATCACTCATTCCCAATAAAGATTGATAATCTACAAATTGTCTACACTAGAAATGCCTTTTTTTGGGGGGGCAGTTTTTGGCTGGGGCTGGGTTTGAACCCACCACCTCCGGCACATGGGGCCAGCACCCTATCCTTTGAGTCAGAGGCGCCATCCATTACAAATACCATTTTGAAAACTAGCAAGTACATGATGATGTGTTTCATTGTTAGGAAATAAATTGTAGTATAATTTCCCCTAAAATTAAGGAATAATAAAATTAATTTTAAAATTCTAAAAACAAAGATACAACCACTCTCATTATGTGATAATATAGCCAATGCTTTAAAAAAAAAGTTCACTATGAGGCATCTCAGCAGTAAATTGCAAAATGGTAACTTAATAAAAGTGTGTATTTAAATAAGCCAGATGTGATATAAGGTTACTTTAAGACATGTGGATATTGACTTATATATATTTTTTATTAATGGCAATATTTCTTGGATAAGAGTAATTATAAAAGGCAGCCTAAATATTGTAGGAAGTTGAGTACAACCAGGAACTCAGTTGTACAACAACATAGTCTCAGTTGCACCAGGCTCTTTTTTACATCCTGGCCAGGCCTGCCAAACAACAATGACAACTACAATCAAAAAATAGCCGGGCGTTGTGGCAGGCACCTGTAGTCACAGCTACTTGGGAGGCTGAAGCAAGAGAATCGCTTGAACCCAAGAGTTGGAGATTGCTGTGAGCTATGATGCCATGGCACTCTACCCAGGGTGACAGCTTGAGAACTGTCTCAAAAAAAAAAAAAAAAAAAAAGTGGGTACTAATGAAGAAATCTTAGTATTTAGCTACCTGAAACCGAAATTTATTATAGCTCCACAGAATTTATAAAAATACAAATTCATATCTATGAATTCTACATTCAAAAATACCAGATAACACCACTTTTAAAAGTTTCTCTACTATTAAAAGGAATTAAAGAGTCATGTCTAAAGAAAAAGGTATACGTTAGATTCAACTCAGATTTACTTGATAGATTCCTTTGGTTCTTTTAATAAAATGTTCTGTGTCAAATGCAACCTATATTTTTGTTTTCCAGGACTCCCTAACTTTGCAAGCAAGTCATAAGAATCATTTCTCGACCTTTTAATTAATTCAACTGTAATTTTATTTCTATCAACAATTAAACACCTGTAATACATAATCCATTGTGAACATTTCCAGCTTAGTCACACAAATCACATCAAAGTTAATGGTACTACATGCTAATTGCCTGTGTGCCAGGATGAAAATTGCCCCATAGGGCTTTATAACCCTTAAAATTCCCCACCTCTTACTGTGGCCAAGTGTTAATAATCAGATTGTGCCACCTGCTAAAGGCCTGTACGGATATAAAGAAGATGAAAAGAGAATACAATAGGAAATTTTTTTCTAGGGCATTTGAATCAATTTGTATTTTGAATATATAGCTATTAATCATAGAGATGAATAAATACATTAAAAAGAATACTAACATAAGATAATTCTTACATACTTCTATGCAATATGAAGTTAAATTTGATCCAACTTTTGGGCCAGATTAAGGGAAAAACACAAATCAATGTCCATAAAACATGCTGATATTGTCACCAAAGAGCCAAAATTGGTGGTCATGTCACTTATCACGATCTCTTCCTGTAATCTTCTTATAGGCATCTTATATGTTTATAAATTTGCGATACAGAAACATTTTTCTTGAATTCTTGGAGAAAAGAACAGTAGGCTACTTTATCATTTTTACTTTTAAGATCATCATTTGAAAATAATTTTGATAAAATGCTCAGAGGAAATGATTAGAAACAATTGTACAATTTTTCATTAAATATATTTACTATTCTCAGTGACGGCTACTATTCTCTTCCCAGTTCTCTACCCTACCGTGCTATATCCCATGTTAAGGTGATCGCTTGGGGACCAATGTGTGATGTTTCCATCATCAAAACCGCTCTGGCATATTCCCTACCCTACAAGAAGGCTGAAGGATATACCCTCTGTCTGTATTCAGAAAAGGACCTAGATGCTGACCTCTCTATAGCTCTCAGACTCCTCTGCCAACTAAAACAACTGCTAAGAGAGACAAACAGAGCCTTTAATATACACCAATCTATATGTAAAAAATCCTGTAGGAAAGTGGTTCTCAGTAGGGGAAATTTTGCGCTCTAGGAAAGATTTAGTAATAGACATTACTATGGAGACATTTGGGATATCACAAATGAGGGGCATGCTACTGGCACTTAGTATCAATAGTTAGAAACGAGGGAGGCTGCGAATATCAAGACACGTGAGAGAGCTTCACACAATAAAGTATCTGATGTCAAATGCCATTCAAGCTGAGCTTTAGAAGCCCTGCCTAGACATGAAAATTATTATTTCTTAAACTATACTACAGTAGACAGAATATGTGCATTAATAGATGAGTCTAACGTAAATCAAAAAATCACTAAATGTTCTCATAGTAAGTATACTAAATATCTTTTAAAGCAGAATATTTGCTTCTGTTTTCACAAAAACATTAATTTGCTTTAATGTTTTTTATATTTGGGTCTTGTTTACCTGGTGTTAAGCTTTGTGAGGATAGGGGCAAGATAAGACAGTATCTATCTTGATAAACTAGTGCCCAGGACAGGACCTATTACAGAGATGCCAATTTCAACTAACTGACAGCATTCCTGTGACATCTTAATTTTCCCTTAAATATCTCACAACAGGTTTTACTAAATGAGAGACATTATCATAATCACCATTTGATAATGTAATCACAGAACAGATAACTTTGAAATGAACATAAATACCACCTATGATTCTTGATTCCTTCTAGAACAAAATGAAAAATTTGATTCACCAATATATAAAAAGACTCTGTGAAGTCACAGTGGAAGAGGGTATAGGAAGGATTTTCTTTACTGAATCCATTACTATGAAAAGTGAATATGATGGCTTTTTTTAAACAAAAACATTTAATGAATATAAATTTATCAGTATACAAAATAGTTTATTACATTAATGGTGTCTTCATTTACATGCATATCCATATATGTTGGCCTATTATTCAAACAAATAATAATAATAACAACCTAAAAAAGAAAACAGAAGGAGAGTTGAGAAGATATATTTCTGGAACACCTTACTAAAAAATTAATATGACTAAAATTTTATTACCTCCTAATTTAGGATTTCTGTTTTAGGAAATAGTATATATATATTAGTATGTGTATTTTATACTATATTATATAATGTATACCTATATATCATATATTCATAATCTATATTCAGCTATATATAGAAGATCATATAATTATACATTAATATAGTATATAAGACAGATGCATAAAATAAACTCTTTGTATATGGGAAATGAAAATAGAATAATGAGGTTTATTATAAAAAGTTAATAATATGAATACTAAAAAAAAAAAACCAAACCTGTCATTTTGAAATCTCAGGAAAAAATCCATTGATGTATTAGAAATGTAAAAAGAATACTAATTAAACCCAAGAGTAAACACGAAGTTAAATAAGACACAATCATATGATGCCAGAGATAAGAAAATTATTATAAATCATGTTTTCTAAAAACCAAAAATATATACCCCAAAAATTAAAGAAGATATTTGTAAATCCTGTAGTTGGAAAATTTGAAGAAAATTGTGATTTTTGTGTTTATCCAACAAATGAGTAAGGGAATACCAACATATATGCTACTAATATATTTTAAAAGGGAGTATTTGGTTTAGAGTTATGTAACAACATTGATAGAAGCCAAAAATTACAGAATGTGAGAAAAGAAAATAGACAAACATCATTACATGTCTCTGCCTTCTCTTCCTTATCATCAAATTGCAGTGTGTGAAAGTAATTTTTGAAAGGATAACCTAAAACATCACTGTTGGGCTGCAACTTACTTTTTTGAAATGTTTAAAATCTATGAAAACAGAATTCTAGGATATGAGAAAAGTGGGCATGGACAGAACTATCACAGCATAAATAAACAGGCAACTATGGCTTATAGAAACCCATATTTCTGCTGGATTCAGAAGGTTGCACACTGTCTTTTAAATTTTCCTGGATATAGACTAACTTCCCAAAGGACTAAAGCCTACATTTGAGTCGGTTATAGAATGGATCAAAATAATCGTCTCCTAGCCTGCAATTATACCAAATCTAAACATAAGACAATATTATCTGGAATCTCAAATTAACTTTACTATTTGCTTGTAAATAATTAAAAATATAAAGATATGACAACATAATAGGAAACCAACACAGAAAATGACAAAAAACAACTTAAAAACATGTCCATAGGTCATCAAACTTACAACCATTTTGAAATTCTACAGTTGAAAATGTTTAAAATTATGAACTTAAGGTATCTTAAAATCTAATTAGATACAAGTGAAAAGAATATGGGTGAATTGGCAGATAAGACAGAAGAAATTGACATTTTAAAATAATGAAAGGTAGTTAACAATCAACCAAAAATATTCTTTACCAGCAAAGGTAAAATAAAAAAGGAATTTGGATAGTTGGTCACCAAGAGAACATACTCAAAGAATACTAATTTATATTCTTATGGTGGAAAAATATAACTGCAAATAAAAATTCTTTTTTTTTATTGATCTGTTCTATAATTCATTTATTTTCAATTTCATTTAACTCTGCTCTGATTTTGGTTATCTCTTTTCTTCTGCTCGGTTTGGGATTGGAATGTTCTTCCTTTTCCAGTTCCTTGAGACAACCTGTTAGGTTGTTGACTTTCTCTTTTTCTGTTTTCTTGATGGAGGCTTCTAATACTACAAATTTCCCTCATAGGACAGCCTTTGCAGTATCTCACAGGTTT